>NW_020771609.1:0-12904 GCF_900518735.1 Pseudonaja textilis | reverse complement strand
GTGGCAATATAAATTAAATAAATAAATAATTATAAAAGACAACAACCAAAATACCAGAAAAAACCAACTAGAGTACACAGAGCTTCAAGGAGGACTCGGAATCTATCAAACTACTTTGCTTCCTGCAAAGGTTTCATCATTGAGGTCTGATTTTTATCCCTTATGAGAGGGGCAATCACCTCCCAAACTTACTCCCTTTTGTTTCAGCTGCTCTCGCCTTCTAGCAGCTCTGCGCATACGTGCACTGGGAACAGGCTCCCCTGGGTCCTCTGCCTCGCTGTTGCCAGACTCCGAAGGCTCTACACTACAGGCAGCCTGCCACTCCCAGATGGTCCTGGCCCCATCCCTGCATCCCTGCATCAGATGCAGGATCCTCATCCGAGTCCTCTCCAGACTCCCTGAATGGTCCCCTTTCTTCCTTACTGTCCAATTCCAATTCCACTGGCTGCTGGCAAATCACAACACCCCATTCCCTGGCTGACTCAGGAGAGCTCTTTCCAAAGATTCTCGGTATTTGATTGTCTCTTGTGTGAATGATAACCAACCACAGTGTCCCATCCATCATAATCAGGATAGCAAAGCTGCAACCTTCACCTTAAACAACATCGTGCCCCAATTTCGCCAATTCAATAATGGACAATGGGCAGCATATGAAAGAGAGATGAACAGAGATGCGGCAGGGTGCCATGATATGTATATCATTGTGAGAGCAGCACCTGGGAAGACACCCATCAACAACAGAGTGAAGGTACCCGGTCATATCTGGGCTGCAACCTGTTGTGTGCTTCCAAAGCACAGGAAAAGATCCTGGGCAGTCACTGCTGAAAATAATCAGGATAAGGTAGACAGGTTTGGCCTGAGTGAGATGGAAAGTCAACTTTGTGAGAAATAAAAGAAGAAGGAAATTAATCTTTTCAATGGTGCTTGTTATTAACAATTAATCATGAAATTCTCTGCCTGTAAAACAGAATTTACAGAGCAAATAAAAGCATAGATAAACGTAGCAGATTAGTTGTTCAACATATGTAAAGGTATATTTATTACAATCCTGCTTTGATCCGTATCAATTTTTGGCTTGGTGTTGTGAAAATCCAGGCTTTTTGATTAGTTTATGGTTGATAAACAAGTGGTTTTCAATTTACATTCATTTAGCAGCTGTTTGAAGTTACAACCAAACTGGAAAAAAAATGACTTAAAACCTCCGAATGACTATTGCAGTGTCCCATGATCACATAATCAAAAAGTAGGCGATTGGCATATATTTACGATGGTTGCAGTGCCTCCAAGGTTGAAAAATTGGGTGTGACCCACTTAACAATAACATCACTTAGTGACAGAGTTCCAGTTCCAACTGTGGTCGTTAAGTAGGTGCCTTCCTGTACATTACTGCTTAAATGCTTTCTCTATAGTTTCTTACTTGCAATGAACTCGTTTATTGGAGATCTGTGTCCTTGTGTGCTTTTCAGTATAATCACTCTAGAAAAATGTGAGCATTCCACCTTGCATAATATTATCTATCAATCAGTCAATCAAGCAATCAATCCATCAATCAGAGGTATGTTTGGAGGGGGAAAGTAGAGAAAAGGCACATTGCTAATAGTGACAGATTTGTTTCCTAAGTTGGCCTTGATTGATTGATTAAATGCCATTAATTTGGTGTCAAATATTACTGAATGTGGATGGATATGGAATGGTCATTTAAGTCCAATAATCCTGAATACTTCAGTTCTTCACTTAGCAACTCTGGATTCAACGGGGATTAATCTATATAAAAGTGAAATACCACTCACACATCATCACAAAATCTCCAGAACCGTAAAGCCTACAAACTTGAAATTTGGCATGTATCTTCCTCTTGGCTTCTAAGTGCTCACTAAGAAAGGATTTTTCAAAATGATCATCAGAACGTTACTATTTCCTATATTATCATTAACACGCTCTGATGCTAAGGAGTTCTTCTCCCCCTGAAAAGAAATCTCTTCCAAATGCAAAACACAAGCAGAAGAGAGGAGTTTTAGTCTTAGTTTCACAGCAGCAACCAGCTTTAGTACAGAACAGTTGTCTCCTTCTTGCTCACACAGCAAATATTGCTTCAGTTTCCAAACACACCGTCAGGATGCTAGAGCTAGATGAATACGGATGGATGCTGGTAGACAGAGGCAGAATTTTTTTTCTTCTTATTTTCCTCCCAAAAAACTAAGCCCAATCACATAGTTTCAAAGCGAAGCACAGGTATCCAGCTAGTTCTAAATAAATGTGTTAGTGATTGGGGACAAACCCCCAAACAGAATGTGCAGCAGCAGTCAAGCCAGGCAGCCAAATGAGAGAGGAAGGGCCCTAGAGTTTACACACACTGATGACAAACACTGTTTTTTGTAGTTTAAATAGTTGTTTAATCCAATTAGAGTTTAAACATTGTCAATCAGTCCATATGTCATTCACAAATATATCCATTCAGTAACTTAGTCCATTTACTAGTCAGTTCTATATCCTTATCTGCTTGTAAAGATATCCTCTTCTCTGATACCTTTCCTCCCGAAGACAACGCTGAGTATTCACAGGATATCAGCACATCAATGAAAATAGTCCTTTCGTTCAGGTATTCAAACAGTTGTAGCAAACAGTAGCAAACAAAACAGTAGCAAGCAGATAACAAGCAGAGAGATGTTAGGTTTCTCTTACTGCCTTTTATTGCCGTTTGTAACCGCACCCTTAATTAGTTAATTACAAGCAGTTTGGTGCTTAAAGCTACAAGTTACAAACACCCAAACCTTGGTTTATATATTTATTCACCCAAACTTGGTTGGTGTATCAATGTTATACCCAACATTCTCCCCTTTTGGGTGATATAAATATATAATACCCTTACAATCTAAAACCATACTTTACACAACTCTCTTGGTGCTTAATAGCACCTTGGGCTTTAGTAAAGTTATCAGCTATATTGTCCTCCGACATGCAGTACTCCAGCTGTATCATTTTACTCTTTACAGATTGTCTAACGTTTAAGTACCTTAAATCTGTATGCTTGCTCCTAGTTTTTACTGCAATATTTGTGGCCATTTGAATTGCTGCCTGATTATCTTCATGTACAATTATAGGATAATTTACAGTTAATCCCATGTCATTCATCATCTGCTTATACATGATTAATTCAGTACATAATAACGACAAACAGGAGAATTCTGCTTCCATAGTTGACAAACTGATATGCTGTTGTCTTATTGACTTCCAACCTATTAATGTCTTACCCAGCATTATGGCTGTTCCCGAAGTCGACTTTCTTGTGTCTCTTTCTGATGCAAAACTAGCATCTGCATAAGCACTCAGTATTAGATCACCTTTTGGTTCTAGATACAGTGCATGGTTTAATGTTCCTTTAAGATATCTTAAAATTCTCTTTAATGCTTTCCAATGACATTGAAGTGGATCGTTATTATGTCATGCCAGTTGATTAACACCATAAGCTATATCTGGCCTTGACCAATTGCTAATGTATGATAAGCTATCAATCAAAGATTGATATATTACCTTATCAAACTTGGGACTTTGAGCATCCATTTTGCAAATATCCTGACTCATTGGAGTCTTTGCAGTCTTACAAAGTTCCATCTTATAATCTATTAGCAATTTAGATATCTTATCCTCCTGAGATATCTTAAAACCTTTCTGTGTTTTCAGTATATTCAAACCTAGATATTTCTTTATCTCCCCTAATTGCTTGATTTTTATTTTCTTAGCTAATGATGCTATTATTTTATTGGCTTCATCATTAGTTTCTGTAATCAAAGCAATATCATCTGTGAATAATAGTAATAATGATATTTTCCCATTTGTCTCCCTTTTAAATAGACATGGATCGGCTAAACCAGCTTTAAACCCTATATTGTTTAGTTCCTTTACAATATACTGGTTCCATTCATAGCCTGATTGTTTAAGACCATAGAGGCTCTTTTTTAACAACCAATAATCATTATTATTTTCACCTTTAAATCCAATAGGTTTTTTCATGTATACAGTATGTCTTAGTGGAGCGTGCAAGTAAGCAGTTTCTACATCTAGATGGTTGACTATATATTTCTTACTTGCTGCCCACACTAAAACTGCCCTTAATGTTGCTGCTTTAAGGCTAGGTGCAAATACCTCATCATAGTCATTGGCATTTTGTCTAAAACCTTGGCCTACTAATCGTGCCTTATGGATTATATTACCATCTTTTTCAGTTTTTATCTTAAAAATCCATTTGCAGCCAATGGGTTTTATATCAACAGGTAATCTCGCATTTTCATATACTTTCATATCCTTTAAGGATTTCAATTCCTTATTCATTGCTGCATACCAACTTTCCTTATCTTTAGTAGGATAGATGTTTATTTCATCTACAGTATATGGAACTTTATTAATCTGGCACACTGTGTTAGCCTGGTATCTATCAGGCGGTCTAGATATTCGTGTAGTTCTTCTGGGAATTGCAGGGCTTGTATGAGGACTTTTTTGAATTACTACCTGTTCATGTTCCTCAGCTTGCTCAGCTATTGGTACTATTTCTTCCTTTATGGGCTCTATCTCTGCCTGTATTTCTCTCTTTACTTTATTCTTAAAGTTACAGGGATAATTAATGGGATTTCTATAGGATTCAATAATTACTTCTTTATTGTTATCCTGTTCTAACTTATCCCATCCTACGTGCTCTAGAAATTGGGCATTGGCACTACATAACACCTTAGATGTGCCTTTCTCCCAAAATCTATATGCCCTATGGTTTGCTTGGTAACCAACGAAGAATAATTGTTTAGCTCTATGTTGCCCTTTACGCCTGAGTTGTGTAGGGATATGCACCCATGCTGGTGCACCAAATGTGTGCAGGTAACTCAGATCAGGCTTCCTGCCATGCCACATGGTGAATGGTATTTCACCAGTAGTTGTGTTAACAACGTTGTTCAATATGTTATTAGCACACATTGTGGCCTCCCCCCACAAAGAATCAGGTAATCCAGAATCAGTTAACATTGTTCTAACCATTGCCTGTAGTGTTTGGCCTCTTCTCTCAATAAATGCGTTGTGTTGTGGTCTGTATGGTGCAGATTTCTTGTGCTCTATTCCAGCTACCTTTAATCTATTCTGGAATTTGCTGTTAACAAATTCCGTACCATTATCTGTCACCAGGGTTATCAGTTGCCGTTTAGACTTTCTTTCTGCAAATTTTAACCAGTTGAAGAAATGTTGATATGTTTCAGTTTTGCTTTTCATTAGGTAGCAAAACCCATATCTAGAATAATGGTCCATAATGCTCAGTATATATTGAGCACCCCCCATACTGGGTTTCTTTGGACCTATAATGTCTGCAAATACTACTTCTAAAGGTTCTTTAATTTTGAAACCATTTAGCCTATTTGCAGGCAATATTTTACTCTTATCTTCACAGCAGACATTACAACGCAAATATTTATCACAAGGTTTTAACCTTATTCCATCAGATAACTCTACTGTACGTTTTAGCATTTTAAAATTTACATGCCCCAAACGCCTATGCAATAAATGGATACATTCATTATGAGGCTTTATATTGTTAAATACAGTCTGTGCCTCCCCTTTCTTACTATCATGTAATACATACAATGTTCCATTTAAAGCTGCAGTTACCCTTTTGTTACCTTTTTCAATTATGCAATTATTATCCTTAAATGTAATTACATAACCTAGTTTGTCTAATACCCTTACAGAAAGCAAGTTCACCTTTAACTGTGGTACATACAACATTTTTATATCCTGGTTTAAACATGGACAGTATGCAATACCTTCTCCCTTGGCCTTGAGGTTCCAGCCATTAGCAAGTGATATATGTTGAGAGCTTGTAGACAGTTTTATAAATTTTGTCTTATCTCTTGTGATGCAGTGGGATGCACCACTGTCCACCACCCATAAATCATTCTTCACATCACAGTTGCTAAACGTGGCTAGTTCAAAAAATTTCTTTGGCTTTTTTACATTCTGGCTTTTTTCTTTTCTGCAGAATCTTGCCAAATGTCCTCTGCCTCCACAATTAAAAACACTTTTTAATTGTGTATGCCGTCGAAGATAAATTCTCTTCTTCCGGGTGCTTTAATTTACTTAGCTTGTTTCTTTCAAGCTTTAAAGATAATTTCTCTTCTTTATTAGGTTTATCTTCTCTCAGCTGGTCACGTTCACACCTTCTTCTAGCTTCTTCTAATAGCCTGCCGGTAATCTCGGTTAATGATAAACTATCTTTTGGCAATACTTCTAAAGCAGTCACATAATCATCATAGCTTTGATCTAATGAAGACAGTATGATGTATACTTGTTGCAACTCATTAAATATAAGCTCTTTTTCTTGTAATTCCTGAAAAATGCTCTTCATACAATTTAAATGAGTTAACATGTCTCCATTCTTCTGAAGATGTGTTCGAAATAGTTTACGTGTAAGATATATATGAGCTCCTACACTGTCCCGAACATATATCTTCCTGAGGTTCTCCCAGCAGTTTGCAGCATTTTCCTCTCCACGGATATGGATAAGTTGCTGGTCAGAGAGAGTCAGTCCTATGATGCATAAAGCCTGCTCATTCTTTCGTTTATAGTCTTGTATCTTTTTGTCATCCTCTTCAACATTAGGATCTAAGTTAGTCACATCTGGTGGGTTTGTTATTATGTCCCACAAACCTTCTCTTCGTAGAAGTAAACTACATTTCATTGACCATGAAACATAGTTTGTTCCCTCTAGTCTGGATATCATGGACAGATTTGGCAAATTTACTTGTGCCATTGCTCTTCAGATATGTAACTATTTAAAAACTACTGAAAAAAAACTGTTTTTACAGTAATGTGCAACTCACACCAACTCTCATTGCTATATCCTAGTTAGTTAGACTGTGCGCACTGGGCCCATAACCAATGTTAGTGATTGGGGACAAACCCCCAAACAGAATGTGCAGCAGCAGTCAAACCAGGCAGCCAAATGAGAGAGGAAGGGCCCTAGAGTTTACACACACTGATGACAAACACTGTTTTTTGTAGTTTAAATAGTTGTTTAATCCAATTAGAGTTTAAACATTGTCAATCAGTCCATATGTCATTCACAAATATATCCATTCAGTAACTTAGTCCATTTACTAGTCAGTTCTATATCCTTATCTGCTTGTAAAGATATCCTCTTCTCTGATACCTTTCCTCCCGAAGACAACACTGAGTATTCACAGGATATCAGCACATCAATGAAAATAGTCCTTTCGTTCAGGTATTCAAACAGTTGTAGCAAACAGTAGCAAACAAAACAGTAGCAAGCAGATAACAAGCAGAGAGATGTTACCTTTCTCTTACTGCCTTTTATTGCCGTTTGTAACCGCACCCTTAATTAGTTAATTACAAGCAGTTTGGTGCTTAAAGCTACAAGTTACAAACACCCAAACCTTGGTTTATATATTTATTCACCCAAACTTGGTTGGTGTATCAATGTTATACCCAACAAAATGTGCGTAGAATTGGGGCCTTGATTCATTTTCCATTTTAAGTTAAACTCCACTTTCCATACCTGTCACTAAAAGGCAGAAACTAAACTGGAGTATGAAAGAAGGTGACATGTACCATATCTTTCAAAAATCCTGGAGCATTTTTATTTTCCAACAATTGATAAAATAATTCCCATATCATATAATATTCAGTTTGTTCTTTTTCTTTAATTGCCAGTTGTTAATCTGTTCATTTTTGTACATTCTAATATTTTTCTAATCACATTCTTCTATCGGAATTTTTTCACTTTTCCAGGTTTGAGTAAATACTATTGCAGCTATAGTTAATACATGAATAATTAAGTACATTTTTTCTTTAGTATAAAAATGGAAGTTAGAAATTAAATATATGAATATAGAGTGGAAGGAGTTAAGAAGGGGATGGTCACTTGGATCTTTCTGAAAAAATGAATGCATGACTGTTCTTTTGATGCTTTGACAGGTACTTGGCCTAGGGTGACAATTCTGTGGCACTGACTCTATGGGTAAAGGAAGGTGTTATAAATTTGCATACTTGTAATACTGCATTTTGATTGGTCCGCCAATGCTGATTACTGATTGGTTCTTACTGAATACTAGAATACTGTTTTGTAATTGGTCCGCCTGACGGTGGGAAGTTTAAGGATCCATCATTGGCCGTGAGCTGTGAGCAGCCGCTATAAAAGAGGCTGCCACGGCTCCAGTTTTGTTGAAGTTACTGAAAACAAATAAAGAGCTGAATTCACACTGGTCTCTAGCCAGATCTGTTCCTGCGACAGAACACTGGTGATGAGGATGGGATTCTGAGACAAGGAGACCAGTGAAGCACATGGCAATGAGAGCCGAGCAACCAACGAAATGGCCGGCAACAACTCGCCACCCGTATTGTTCAACGCAGCGGAAGAGGACTGGAAATCATACATTGACAGATTCCTCATGTTCCTTGTGAGCAACGAGCTGCAGGGGATAACCGATCAAAGGAAGAGACCCGTGTTCCTGACGCACTATGGGCCCACAGTCTTCAAAATGGCCAAGGCATTGGCCAAGCCCCAGGACGTTAAACAGATTTGAATCGACTACTGAGAGCCCATTATGCGCCAACTGTCTCCAGCCTTATCCGGAGATACGAATTCTACAAACGAAACCAACGAGAAGGCGAGAGCATCGGGGATTTCGTGGTGGCTCTAAGGGACATTGGAGTGGCGTGTGAGTTCCTCAACATGGACGAAGCCAAGAGAGACCGTGTGGTCCTCAGACTGAGAGACCTTACCCTACAAAGCCGACTGCTGGCCCAACCCACTATCACCATGACCGAGGCCATCGCTGAAGCTACCACTGCTGAAGCAGCGAAAAAATCAGCAGCCACTATGTGGCTAATGAATACAGCAACCCAAGAAACTCAGGGTGACCCGAGACAAGCCCGAGACAAGAAGCCAGAGGGCACTCAGAAACCCACCACAACCACAACTACCCACCATGAGGACATTGATTCCTCGCCCGACACGGTTGATGAGGAAGAAGACATACATAGGCTCCAGTCGGAATGAAATTGGCGAACGAAGAAGGAAAGGAAATCGGAATTCCATTGCACCGGGTGTGGAGGGGGGCATTCAAATGCAAAAGACTGCAATTTGGCGTCAGCATGGCCCCAGGCATTTTCCAAAGCCTGATGGAGCGCCTTCTGCAAGGACTCAAGGTGGTGGTTCCATATTTTGATGATGTATTGGTATCCGCCGGGGACAAAAGGCAACTGAAGGAGCAGTTGAGGGAAGTTTTGCGAAGATTTAGAGAAGCGGGACTCAAAGTCAAAAGAGAGAAATGCCAGCTAGCCACAAATCAGGTTGAGTTCCTGGGATACCTCATAGATCAAGAAGGGATCCACCCCACTGGAAAAAAAAAAGAGCAATCAAAGAAGCATCCAGACCCATTCCAGGGAGTTAAAGACTCGTTGACATCCGAATCTGTGCTAATTCAATACAGCGACACCCTGCCACTAACGGTCACCTCCGATGCATCACCATTCGGAGTCGGCGCCATCCTCAGCTACACCTTACCCAATGGCAGAGAGGCACCGATCACCTTCTACTCCAAAACACTGTCAAAGACAGAAAGGAACTATAGCCAACTGGACAGAGAAGCCCTAGCTGCAATAATGGGGGTCAAATGATTTCATGAATACCTCTACGGTAGGACATTCTCACTAATTACAGACCACAAGCCACTATTGGGAATACTCGTGGGGAACAGGGCCACTCCCAACATCCTATCACTATGAATGACACGGTGGTCAGAGTTCTTTGCCTCTTACAACTACAAGTTAATCCACCGGCCAGGAAAGGACATATTCCATGCGGACGCCCTGAGCCGTTCACCCCTATGTGACCTGGAAGACGATCCAGCACCGACAACGTCCATCTTACAAATTGAGACATTACCCAACCTTCTGATCACCACATCAGACATCGCGAAAGAAACTGCAAAAGATACACTGATGGCATGGATTTTAAACTGGGTAGGTAAGGGTTGGCCGGAAACTGATAATGACAAAACCTTTAAACCTTTCTGTAACCGACAAGCTGAGCTCTCAACTTTGAAGGGATGTGTACTGTGGGGGGATAGGGTTATCATTCCAAAAATGCTGCAGGAGAAAGTACTGTATATGTTGCATGAAGGACACCCAGGTATCATAAAAATGAAACCCCTGGCCAGGAGTTATGTATGATGGCCAGGAATGGACAAGGACATTGAAACATGGGTGGGAACATGCACTAAATGCCAAAAGTCCAGACCTACCCCCACTCCAGCACCTATCCTCGACTGGGAGACACCAAGGGGCCCCTGGTTTAGGATCCACATAGATTTCGGTGGACCCACAAAAGGACATACATTTTTAATTATAGTAGATGCTTACTCCAATTGGCTGGAGGTAAGCATCATGCACTCCACAACGACAGAAGCCGTCATCAAACAACTAAGAAAATTATTCGCAACGCATGGGTTACTGGATCTATTGGTGTCAGACAACGGGCCACAGTTCACGGCATTGTCATTTGAAAAATTCCTCACTGAACAGGGCATATGGCATGCCCTAACTGCGCCCGTTTGAATAGCTACAAACGGACGGGCAGAACGCATGGTTCGGTATACCAAAGAGGCATTAGATAAACCAGACACGGGTGACATCCAAGACAAAATCTATAAAATGCTAACCATCCAACATATAACACCAAACACCACAACTAATAAGAGCCCAGCAGAACTCTTGATGGGCAGGAAACTATGGTTGCACCTGGATAGATTGCACTCCACATACAACCCTGAAAAGCCACCAGACTCCTCCAGTAAGTACCGCACATTTACAACAGGAGATCTGGTATACGCAAAAAACCTTACAGGGGACCCACTTTGGATACCGGCTAGAATAATCCAAATAACGGGACCCTGGTAATACAGACTAGACATGGAGGATGGAAGAAACTGGAAAAGACACATAGACCAACTGCGGTCTAGAACAATAGAAAGAAACACCGACAACCCTAGGAGCGAGGGAGCAGAACATACCCACCCACAAACATATCAAACAATAATAAAGCAAGAGAGGGGGGTGGGTTTCCTCATGCGCGAATAAAAGGGGAAGGGGAGACCCTCCACTAACACAACAAACAACAAATCACCAACCAACACTGCCAGCAGGCCTGTCAAGAAATCAAAACTACTTACCTGCAGACGACTTCAAAAGAAGGGAGCTGGCAGAGAAAACCAACACGAAGCCACTCCTGGAAGAAGCAGCCGAGCCGACTCAACCAGCCCAGGTAGACCGGGTGGGAGCGGCCTGGCTGATTCACCCTTCCAGGAGGTACCACGGAGAAAGATGGGAGAGACAGCGATCCCATCCGAACCAGCTGAAGACAACACCGCAACTGAATTGTGCAGGTCAAGTAGGAACCATAAAAGCCCCACCTACTTACGTGACTACGTAATGTAGGTTGGACCAAACCAAGTGGGGAGGGGTGTTATATATTTGCTACTTGTAATACTGCATTTTGAGTGGTCCGCCAATGCTGATTACTAATTGGTTCTTACTGAATACTAGAATACTATTTCGTAATTGGTCCGCCTGACGGCAGAAAGTTTAAGGAGCCGTCATTGGCCATGAGTCGCGAGTAGCCACTATAAAAGAGGCTGCCATGGCTCCAGTTTTGTTGAAGTTACTGAGAACAAATAAAGAGCTGAATTCCCACTGGTTTCGAGTCAGATCTCTTCTTGCGACAGAACAGGAGGGGACAGACCAGATTAAAGCTTTTGAAGCCAAGAACCCAAAGCTAAAAAGTACCCCACAGATTAGCTGTATTTAGCCTCGGTTCCATTCAATTACAGAGAAGGGCCTAACAAGTATCAGCATGGTGTGGTGGATATCTGGTCACGTTGCAAAGAGCAAATTCATTCATTCAATCATTCAAACATAAGGAAAAGACAATTTCTAACAGAGGAATAAAAATCAAAGTATGGGAAATATTATATTTGGTGTAGTCCGAAATGAGGCCAACAGAATTCTTTTGGTCTAGTTCCAGGTGAACACTGAGATGAACTATATACCAGTAATTCATAAATCCGCCCTCTTGACATATTTACTCACCTCTGATGGCTGAGTCAGTTCCACAGAAATCCCACCCTAGGTCAGACACCTGTCAATCCATCAAAAGAACAGTCACGCACGTATTTCCTCAGAAAGATAACAGGAAATAGCCAGAATATAAATCTTGGAGCAGAGACCTCCATCTACATTGTGACTCTTCTCTGTCTCCCTGACTTCTTCTGGCCCACAAGCAAGAGATTGGTTGCACTTGTGAGTATTCTGCTGGGTAAGCCACTGTGGGATATTTTGTGATTGGCTGCAGCCGTTGTCAAAACTATCTTGTGCAAATGCTTGAATTATGCTCTTTCCTCCTGGATATAGTCACTGTTGTTTGCCTAGATGGCAGCTTTTGGTTCCTACAACTCGATCTTCTATCAGAAGCAGTAGGATTGTTAAATTAATTACAGTTAATGTGGGCAAAGAGTTTTAAGCATCTAGCCCTCTTGCTGCCATGAAGCACAGACCGGAAATCCCCTCTAATATCTGGGTTACCTGCCTGTGGATTTGTCAGATACAGAACTGCTGTTTGGAATTGCAGATAGGGCAACAAAACCTTCACAGAAAGCTGCATGGACCCAGAAAGTGACACTGGTTAAAGACTGCACTTGGAATACGGAGTTCGGTTTAGGTTCCCACGATACAAAACAGATGTTGGCCCCATGGAAAGAGTGCAGAGAAGGGGAACAAGAATGAGAAGGAGTCTGGAGGCTAAAACGTGTGGGGAACACTTGGAGGGATTGGGAATGTCTAATTTAAAAAAGAG
>NW_020771608.1:0-12908 GCF_900518735.1 Pseudonaja textilis | reverse complement strand
GTTCATCCATTTCCGCGCAATCTAAGATCTTTTGGATTACTAGGCCTTCTGACGGTATGGTATCATTTTTCCAACAATCCTTAACGACCAACGCAAACAAAGTGCTAAAATCGAGCTGGTTACATTGGTGACCTGATATACGACCACACCATGTTACAATTGTGATGGGCAGGTTCCATTATAGTCATAACTCGAGAACTATTTATATAGCAACCAGAAAGGACAAGAGCCCATTGTTGAAAATTTAGGAATTGGCAGGCCCATCTACAATTAGCGGCGTGCAATCAAATAAAGCTGATTTTTTTTTTCACCTTTTCACCACCCAGTTCCCTTGGACCAGCAGCGCCACCTGCTGGATGCTTCGCAAAACTGCAGTCGGATCCGTCCCAGAGGCCAGGAGGCTCATTAAACTAGCAAAGGCGATGACTTTCACTGTTAAGAGGGGGAAAAAAACAGAGATCCATCATCCCCAGCCAGCCAGAAGTCCCCTCCCTTCACGAAAAAGGGAAATTGGAGAGCAACAGGAAGGGCTGATCAAATCCAGATCCTAAGAACCCTACCCAGAATTCATTATGAGCTCCGATCAGGAGATCAGCAAAAGCATCTTGGTTAATACCGTGTTTCTCCAAAAATGTCTTATATTTTTCTGCCACCAAAAAAAAGGCACCAGGTCTTACTTTCAAGGGATGACCTCCACTGACTAACCTCACTTGTGCGCATCGCCCCCGGCCTCCTTTTCGCTGTCAGAGGCCTTCAGGAACTTCTTCTTCTGCAGCCAGCAAGGCTTTTCTGAAGGCTACTGCAGCTGATAAAAAGAGCTCTGGATCGATCCAGAGCTTTGTTCTCACAGCTCCAGAGGCCTTCAGGAAATCCTGGGCAGCCTTGCAGCGGCAGAAGAAACGGGCCGGCAAGGCAGGTGTCGGGGTGTGCGAGGCCTGGCTACAACTGTCCAAAGGTAAGGAGGAGGGCAGCTGCATCCCCACATCCCCACCCTAGCTTAATTTTTATCCATGCATTCTGGAGTGGGCAGGATCTTAATTAGGGCTTGTTTTGGGGGTAGGGCTTATATTGGGCACACATCTAAAAAATCAAGCTAGGACTTACTTTCAGGGTAGGTCATATTTTCAGGAAAACGGGGTACTTGGAGGGGAGACCACTCAAAGATCACTTATGAGATGGAATAAAAGTTGGAGAAACTTCGCCCCCACCCCCCAAGGAACAAATATTGTTAAGAATAACAGGGCAGTCCCCGAACCCTGTAAGCTTTTGCCACTCACCACAGACCCCACTTGCTCACTGAAATTGGTCAAAACAATTTTAGCGAGAATTTGCAAGGAAAAAAAGAGGAATAACCAGAACCTACCATTTTTCATCAGAATTTTAATCTGGTCGGCCAAAGGGAGCGTTCGCAACTGAGCCATAGGCAGCACATTGCTTGGCGCTACTGGTTTTTCCCTGCATGTAAAATAAAATAGCCATTAAATGCAGGTTGCTGTGGCATCCCCAAACTATATTTAAATATCTCAGCTTAGTGTTTCTGGGTAAAACTCAACCAATAAGGATCATCTGCAGAAGCAACCCTGAAAGATTTGAGTCTGGTCCATTCTCTAGCATGGAGAGAAGGTTAAAAACTACCAGCTAACATCAGGAGGGACATTTAAGAAATAACATGGTTTTAAATCCCCCCCACCCCCAAGAATGAGTGATCCCTAAGCTACTTGAGAACTGAAGAAGCTTCCTGGATCAGAAGTGAAACGTTGTCAAGGAAAAAAAACCAAGAAAGTCCAGTTGCCTTTTGGAAAAAGCACTTTTTCGAGACAAAAGTGACCTGAATGGCGGAGAATCTCCATTAGAACTAAGCCACTTACTTTTCTTCTTCTACGCTAGGTGGAACCAGCATCATCAAATATTCACTGTGGAGGGGAAAAAAAAAAGAAGAAATATGGATTTGCTTTGAGAAAGGAACACGTCAAAATTATCATTAGAAACCAGCAGAAGGTAGCCGACTGAATTATCTGAAAGAAATCCAAGCCAATACAGTGCATAAAATGTGGGGAATCTGGCCCTGCCCTAAGCCACAATATTGACAATGATCTTTGCAAGAGGAATGGTGGCTTAGCGTCTTTGCATCTCCCCCTCAGCAGCCCAACTGACTTTGGCGGGGGAAAGTGGACTGGATTTCAGTGGTTTCTCTTCTCCCCTTTCCTCACCTTGGCGATTTAATTAATTCCGTGTTCCCAGCCATGCTGTGACCTTGGCTGAATAAATACTGGCGCTCGTGCTCGGAACGGCTGTCCTAAGAGAAAAAGAAGAGGAAGAGCCGTGGATTCCACCAACTTTAATGGCCATTTCAGGACGACCGCGTGAAAATATGCAGTTAGGAGCTAACTGTTCTTCCTGTTCAGGAAGAGGAAGGAGGAAAGGAAAGGAAAAGGATGATGGACTTATTTTGGAATTGACACCTATTTCCCCCCACCCCCTCTGTAATCAACTGTCATGAAGCTGTCATAGTTTTGACAATTCTCACAAGGGAAGAAGATCTGGAGAACCAAAACCTCTACCATCAGATTGTATAAAACTGTGAGGGAAAATCAAATCAGCTACTCTAGCCGACCATTTCTGCAGATGTAATTACGCATGTGCTGCAGAAACACAAGTCCTTGGAAACCTACCTTCAAACCGTAATAATGGAGGTGAACCCAATGCTCTTCTGCTTGTCTTTTCTGCAGGAATTCGTAAGATTGAACTCGCCGTTGGCGGGCCTGCTCCGACTCAGGCCTGGAGAACCTCACCTGAAAGAGAGACCTTCCTGTTATTAGGGGATACGATCAAAATTCCTAATGAGGTGAGGACAGGTGAAGACCTCATCCTATCTAGAAAGTAATGATGTTACCATCATTATTCTCATCTTTCCTATTTACCTATCACCTTATCTTCTTATGGTTATAACTTGTGGCTTGTATCTTACTATTTAAATAGCTTAATTAGTATCCTTGTATGATTTATGTTGATTGCTTATTTAGTATCCATGACTATCACTAAGTGTTGTATCTAATGTTTTACAATGAATATATTTTTACAATGTTTATAATAATGATCTATCACTATTGTTGCATGTACACTGAGAGCTTATTCGCCGGAGAGAAATTCCTTGTGTGTCTTATCACACTTGGTCAATAAAGAATTCTGTCCTGTTCTGTTCTATTCTAATTCTAATCTAATCTAATTCTTCATTCCATTGTTCTATTCTGTTTTCTATTCTATTGTGTTTTCGATTCTGTTCTAATTATTCTATTCTAATTCTTCATTCCATTGTTCCAGTCTATTCTGTTTTCTATTCTATTCTATTCCATTCTACTCTATATATTGTTCTCTTCTCTCTTCTATTCTATTACTGTTCTATGTTCTCTTCTCTTCTCCTATTCTCTTCTCTTCCCTTCTATTCTTCAAAGAACTGACACCTCCTTCCTCTAATAGCAACCAAAGGAGAGCAGAAAGAATTGAGAGGTACTGAATTCAAAATGGGCAGTTTAGAACTAGAACCAATATATATATATATAAAAGTAAAAAAGATGTAATAGGCTGGAAGAGCAAAATAATTTTTAAAAAGCAAGCAACTTTCCCAAAACAAAACTTATTGTGGTCGTGTATCAAGGACTACACTTGTACATGCAGGTTGCCAAGAACCCAAATTTTGCCCACGATTGTGGGGATGTTGCAAATGTTATAATGCGAAGATTTGTCACAAGTCACTTTTTTGGTGCAACTTGGAATGGTCACTAAACAAACAGCTGTAAGTTGAGGACTATCTGTATATTCCTGGGAGTTAAAGACAGGTGTCAGAGAACATCTTGACGTACCGTGATTTGCTTCACGTCTTCCTCAACCTCATCCTGGGAAGAATCCCCATCTGGGAGAAGGAAAAGAAGTGGGCATTAAACAGAAAGCATCTTAACAGCCAACAGTTGCTGCATGTGGGAACATACACAAACCTTGATAAATTATCAGAGCTACAAAGGAAAACGGAAATTGGCTGAATTTAGAATGCCAATAAGCTGGATGTTTGCGGCAGAGATCTGATTCGCAATACCACTTATATCACAGTGCATTTACAGCCCTCTCTAAGCGGCTTATGGAGTCAGCCTATTTTTCCCCCAACAATTTGGGTCCTCATTTTACCCACCTTGGAAGAATGGAAGGCTGAGTCAACCTTGAACCAGTGATAATCGAACTGCCAAATTACTAAACCGTGCTTCACAGTCTGTAGCATGAAGAGCTAGGCTATAAGGCTGGGGAATTCTGGGCACTGAAATCCCTACATGCTGGCTGAGGAATTCTGGGAGCCTTACAGCATTAAGCTGTAAAGGCTATAAAGCCTGGTTAAAACACAGCCAGCCATTTTAAACACGGAAGCTGGCCATCTTCTCAGACTCAAATACAGAGAATATGGCGCCCTCCTTACGCTCGTTAGCAGCTTCACGTTCTCGGTATTTCGCATCTGCTTTGTCCAGGTAGGCAAAACTTGGCCGCATTTGCAGGATCCCATGCAAGGGAGTCAGGTGAAGTTCCCCTGCAACAGAGTAAAGCAATTATTTTTAACAAGAGAAATAGCAGAGACTGGATCTAAAACAGCATTTTTCTAGCTCAACGATTTAAAGATATACGGACTCCAACTCCCAGAATTCCCCAGTAGATGTTGCCGGCTGAGGAGAGGACGTCCATGCATGCTGGCTAGTGAATTCTGAATTTTAGAATCCATTCATACAGGCTGAGGAATCCTGGGAGTTGAAGTCCACCTAGCTATGCTGGCTGGGGAACTCTAGACCCTGGAAAACACGCATGCTGCCTGAGGAATTCTGGGAGTTGAAGAAAACAGTTGTGGCCCGCCAGCAGCCTGTGGAGAAGGCAGCAGAATCAGACAGTGGGGAGGAACATGGGCCAGTCTGGGAGTCTGGGGAGGGCTCGGATGTTGGTCCTGTGTCCGATACAGAGATGGGGCCAGGACCATCTGGGAGTTATGTGGTGACTCCGGAGCCTCCAGAATCTGACAGCAGCGAGGCAGAGGAACACAGGGAGCCTGTTCCCCGTGTGCGCTTGTGCAGAGCTGCCAGAAGGCAAGAACAGTTAAGACAAAAGGGGTGACTCGGGAGTAAGGCTTGGAGGTGAGTGGCCTTCCCATGAGACATAAAGGAGGAGCAAAGGGACAGGAATCTTTGCAGGAAGCAACTTTGTTCGTACTGGTCAGTTTGAAACCTGAAGCTCTGTGTTGAATTTTGTGCTCCATTTGGTTTTGAAAGACTAATTGGTACTTTAGTCATTGGCATCACTTCAAGAAAGATAAAGATGGATCCTTACCAGACTTCTCCCGAAGGATTTTGGCAGACTTCCACGGGACAATTTATAACTGGTTGAGATTCATTATGGGCTGTGAATGATGATAATTCACAGCCGTTGAACTAAAATAAAAGGGTTTTGAATTTAACATGTGTGTTTGTTGGTATCTCAGGAAGCCTTGGTCAGAACAAACACATCTTCAAGTTGGTGAGGGGAGAAGCCCTGCTCCAAAGCATAGGCAGCCCTTGGACAGACGGAATTTGAGTATAATGACCAAAGATTTCTGTCTCTTGCTGGTTGCACTTAAAACAATTCTGCTCAGGTAAAAAGGCAGTAAACTAAGCAGCTACGTTCATACCACCTGCTAACCCTGGTTAGACACGGATGGGGGTTGGAGGTGTTAGAAACTAATGAAAATACAGGCTCTGAATGAACTCCATTGCTAGGCTGTGTTCATGCCCCCAATTTTGCACCAGAATTCCGAAGATGGTAGCGGCTGTTTTTTTTTTAAATGATTTATTCTGGAAAACCACAAAGGTGGGCATAACAACTCACCTCTTTTGTAGATAGCAGCAGCGTATCGTGAAATGTTGCTGGTGGTTTGCGAGGAGCAGAATGTTTGCTTGTCCATCAACTTCCTGGAAAACAGGGAACACAGGAACTCAGAGAAAAGGCATGTGGGAATGATCTTAGGAGACCGGGAGAAGAGACCATGGTCAGATAAGAGAGGATATTATAGCCCACAGGTGTATAAAAGGTAAAGAAAGAAGTTCAGATGAGACCCTCCCTAACTTTGAGTGTAAAGTGGTGGGGGGAGAGAGATTTGTACTTTCAGACTTGCAAGATTCTGTTAATGTAACTTTACAATAAAATAGAATTAACTCATTTGGTCGTCTTTCTCGTCTGTGTCCATTTGGTAAGACTGACCCTCAAACTAAAGAGGAGCAGCTTAACAGTGCAAGGCTCAATCATGGTCATAACTTGGGGACTTCCTAAAAGACTCTGGGTAGACTGCAGAGAAAAGCAACAAAGATTAGGGGACTGGAGGCTAAAACATATGAAGAACCGTTGCAGCAATTCGATATTTTAATGAAAAGAAGGGTTAGGGGTGAAATGATAGCAGTATTCCAGTATTTGAGGGGCTGCCATAAAAAAGAGGGGGTCAAGTTTTCCCTAAAGCACCTGAAGGCAGGGCAAGAAACAATGGATGGAAAGTAAACAAGGAGAGAAGCAACCTAGAACTTAAGGAGAAATTTCAGTGAGAACAATTAATCAGTGGAACAACTTGCCTCCAGAAGTTGGAAATGCTCCAACACTGGAGGTTTTCAAGAAGAGATTGGTCAGCCATTGGTCTGAAATGGTTTATTTATTATAATTTGTCAAACAAACAAAAACAGGAATAATATAAAAAAACCCAATGACAGGGACGATAGGCACGTTAGTGCACTTATGCACGCCCCCTTTGCGGACCTCTTAAGTGTGGAAGTGAGGTACACGGAAGTCAATTTGCCACTAAAACTGTGAAAATTTGTAGCTGAGACCACTGAATCCGGTAGAGCATTCCAGACTGTGACAACCCTATTACAAAAACCGTGTGTTTTTTTTACACTCAAGTTTAGAACGGTTGACATTGAGTTTATAAGGGTTGTTCGAACGCAAATTATTGCGATTAAAACAGAAAAATGTCATTTACAGGTAAAACATTGCTGTGTACAATTTTGCATGCAATACCTAACTCTTGTTTGTGTATAAAATCTCCTGCCTGAGGAGGGGGGAGGGTTGGACTAGAAGACCTCCAAAGTCCCTTCCAACTCTGTTATTCTGTATTAACCTGCCAATCAAAAAACCCGACAGAGATGGGGATTCCACCAAGTTGAATCTGAGCATCAATGGAAAGGCAATACTTATGCTTGAGGGGGGGGAAATTTGGGGTATGGGATAGATCTGGATAAATGGCAGAAATTATGGAATAGAAATTATAAATCAACAATGTCAACAGTCCATAAAGAGAATTTATATAAGATGTTTTACAGGTGGCAACTCCCCCACCCCCACCCCCGGTAAGATTGGCAAAGATTTTTAAGACAAATCAGCAAATTGTTGCAAAGTGTAATCAGATACCTGGATCATACTACCATATGTGGTGGACATGCGCAGAAGCTAAAAGATATTGGACTAAAATATACACGTGGTTGGAAAAGATGATAAAACAACATATAGATTTAAAGCCTGAGATATTTTTATAGGGGATTTTGCCTGAAAATTGTAGCAAAGAAATAACACACATTTGATTATTCATGTATTAATAGCAGCTAGAATTGTATTTGCTTAAAACTGGAAAAATGAGAAAATTCCGATGGAGGAGGAGATGATAAAAGAAAATAATGGAATGTGCAGAGATGAGTAGGTTAACATTAGCAATTAGACAGCAAGGAGAAAGGGAATATTATAAGATTTGGGATTTATTTTATGGATGGTTAGAAAGTAGAGTAAGAAATTAAAGAATACTGAAATAATGATATACTGTAATAGATCACTCTGAATAAGATACAACATGAATATGATTTAGCAAGAGTTGGGATTTGCTCACAAAGATAGCTGGAAACTGAAACAAAAAACCTAATGACATTGTAATAATGATATAATATGATATACTGTATAACGTTGACTAGAATATAATACGAATTATACAAGAGATGTATATAAATACTATTATGTGCACAAGATATATATACCCAGTCGACATGCTGTATAATTGAAAGAAGGTTTTATTTGTTGTTTTTGTTATAAAAATAAAAAACTTTTTCAAAAAAAATTGGAAAGGCAAGACTTACGAAGAATAAGTGTTGGTCTCGTCCGTACATGTGCCGTCTACGTTGAGAGCAATTTGTTCCCCTTTGCTACGACAGTAGTTGGAGTTTGACGTATCAATGGCCATTTCCAGTTCAACCTGAACAAGAGTAGAAGGTGGATCAGCTCAGCAGAATGAGGACATGCAACCATTCACAAAAACCAGAGAGAGAAAAAATAAGCTGCCGAATTGGATAAAACACGAGACAGAGGCTGTGTATCTAAGTAGCAGATTGGGTGTTATTAACCCCTGGAGGGTTCAATAAACTTTTCCTCCAAATCATAATTTTATGCAAGATCAGATTTAAAAAGATAAAAACTACTACAAATGTTTAAATAATAGTAAAAATACAAAATAGAAAGAACATAAAAAGTTTTTTAAAAAAGGTATTACCAACCCCAAGAAAAATAGAAAAGCAAAAAAGATAGATGATGCGAAAGAAAATAAATATATAAAATGATTTCCGCTTTATCAGTGCAAGGATAAACATTAGAAACTTATCACTCTCACTTAAAATACAACAAATGATCTCTTGTTATATCCCATCTTTTATTATACCCAAATCCTTAAAGTCTCATCCTTCAGTCCTGGATCGCAAAAGTCTATGAAGGTTAACAAATGTAGCTGTTTTAACCTTGAACAAATGAGCCTTTTAGAAAGGGAGTTGAATGGCCAATAAATTTAAATAGTGCTTGGTTTGATCAAGAGAATCTTATCTGTTTTGGGAAAGTTAAAACTGGGAATTTCATTACTAGAAATTACGCAGAATCACAGCTGGGCTTAGTGAAAAATCACAATATCTTTTGCTTGGCCTAACACTTCAAACGAAACTAGTTACTCTGGTTTCTAAACCGTAATTGTCTCTACATGTTCCATCAACTCACCCAATTAGATGTGCTCCATAAAGTACCTTTACAAGAAAGCTATGGCTTAATGAGAAACATTAAGTACCAATTCTAAGTACTAAAAGTAAATTTTATTCAGTTACTTCCAAACAAACCTTTTCAGATGCATTCTATCTTTTAGCCATCACGTCAGGGATGAACAATCTTGAATCTCCACGTATTTTGAATTATAATTTATTTCAATCCTTTGTTATTGGTTGTTCTAACCAGAACAAGGCATAAACCATAATCCAAAATACAGGAAGAAAAAAGATTTTCTGCCCTTACACCATTTTAGCCCAGCAAGAAGGTAAAATTTCTAATAATGGTGGAATAACAGATTCTTAGAAAGGTTTAACTAGATCGTTTCTCCCCACCATTAAAACTTCATCTTAGTTTTGAAACAACGTCTTCAATTTTTTTGAAGGTTTTAAAGTCACATCCAACCTTTTGTTGCTTTGGTTTGATCTTCGCCGTGAGATGAGTAACTTCATTGTAGGTCATCGAAGCTGGACGAATAGGATACTGCAATAAATCAAGATGCAACTTCAGTTATTTTTTCAAAGACTCTTTCATTGGGGTTTTTAAAAAAACAAAACAAAACAAAACTTGCATGGAAAAAAATATACCTGGAATAGATACAGTTTTTCCGAAAGACTTTTGGCCAGGTAGACGTCAATCTAGCAAAAAAGGCAGAAGAGATATTCAATATTATTTTTATTTTAGTTTCTGGATCTTTGATTCTGAACCTTGGTAAGGTGTCTCGCCCTTAAAATTGCAATTCAGAAGAATAAACCGGTGTGACAAACCAACTAAAAGAAATAACACATTTGTATAAAAAAGGAAGGGAATACATAATAAATTTGAAGCCTTTTTTTCTGAAATGCAAGAAAGTTGGCATAATTGAAGCAGGAAAAGGACTGAAAAAAAAAAAAGCAGGAAAATTCAGCTGAAAAAGGACTTCATTTAAAAAGGATGGTTTATTTTAAAACGAAGGCCTCTGCGAGAGAAGAGATTAGTATATAATTAGAGAGGTGTGAATTTGACAAGCTAAAGCATTCCCCGTTTTCAGTTAGAGCTTAATCTTAATTTTTCACTCTGAAATTACACTGGATATTAACTTTCCATCACAAAATGGTGATCAATGACGAAGCTAATAACCTGAGAGGAAAACCTTACTACTAAGTCCTCGACTTATGACAATCGGGACCAGAATTTCTGCAGCTAAACAAGGGTGGTTGTTAAGCGAGCCGTGCCCCGATTTTACAACCGTTTTAGCATGGTTATTAAGTGAATCACTGCAACTGTTAAGTTCCTTCACTGAGTTTGCTTATGGGAAACCAGCTGGGAAGATGATTACCAAGTGCCCAAATTTTGATCATTTGGCCACACGGATGTTGCAACGGTCGTAGTGCAAGGATTGGTTGTTAAGATACTTTTTTCATTACTGTCGTAACTTCGAATGGCTTCTCAACAAACAGTTGTAAGTCGAGGGATATATACGTATATTGTCTATTGGAGAAAAAGCTACAACAGATACGGAAGAAGATTTTATTTTAAAGAAAGATCTTTACTTGCCTCTTGTATAATAGGGTCATCTTCCTCATTGGCCATAGTAGCATTGAAAGAAAATTGGCCTTGCGGTGTTTGCGTTAACCTGAAACAAAACACACAATCATCACAACACGGATCTCTTCACTGGATTCAAAAAAAGCTTTAACATAAAAGGCAACCAACAACAAACAAGCAGTTCTCGACTTACGACCATAATCAAGCCCCAGCATTTCTATAGCTAAGCAAGACATTGGGTTAAGTGAGTTTGGCCCCATTTTACGACGTTTCTTGTCACCGTTGAGTGAACCGCTGCAGTTTTTAAGTCAGGAACACGGTTGTTAAGTGAATCTGGCTTCCCCTTTGGTTCTGCTTGTCAGAAGGTCACAAAAGGGGATCCCATGACCCCAGGACTCTGCGAGCGTCTTAATATGAGTCAGATGCCAAAGCATCTAAATTTTGATCACGTGACCATGGAGATGCTGCAGCGGTCTTTAAGTGTGAAAAGCTTTTTTCCAACGCCATTGTGACTTCGAACTAAACGAATGGTTATAAATCGAGGACTACCTGTGGTTATCCTGCCCTTTTCACTTCCATCTTTTGTGAAAGACACATTGAAAAATAATCCAGTTTCTTCTCCCAGTTCTTTGTTTTGCCCTTAAATAGTCTTCCTCTTCTACTTATTTGATTTCAGTCCTAGATGACCAACAAAACTATGAACTTAAATCACACGAAAATAGAAAAATAAAAGACTCCATTGACAGAATAAAATAAGTCATTTCCAACTCAATAAACTGATTCTGCTTTCTTTTCTGATTGTGTATCTTCGTTTTACTGAGCTTAGAGAACAGAAACAAACCAGAAACAAGCAAAACAAGAGGACAGAAGAGGTTCTATGTTTCAAAAAGTATAAATTATTGTGTATTTAGCTTTGGTTCACTGTACAGCTAGTCCTCGACTCGTGACAATTGAGCCCAAAATTCATGTTGTTAAGCGAGACATCTGCGAAGGGAGCTCTGCCCCGTTTTACAGCTTTCCTCGTCCACCGTCGTTAAGCAAATCACCGCCATTGATAAGTTAGTAACCAAGGCAAGAATTAGAAATACAGGGAATATTTATAGATTGGTGGCCATACCTTCAAGTGCAGACGAGGTATAAAAAAGATCTAGGATTTGGATTTGAAACAAAAGAAACCCAGCCAAATAAATTATTGCTAGGATCAGAAGAAAAAATAATATCTAAAATATACAATTATCTATTAAACTTTGACTTAGAAGAGGAATTTGTTAAAGGACCCATGTTAGCCTGGGCTAAAAACTTTGGACATAACATTGATTTAGAAGACTGGGAAAAAGTGTGGCATAAAAATTTTTCTTTGACAAAGTCGGTTGCATATAAAGAAAATTTATATAAAATGCTTTATCACTGGCATTTGGCACCACCCAAAGCAGCCACGTCCTGGCTTCTGCATTTTCCCATCCGTAGCTGGGGAGGTCAGAGCAGGGTTTGGTGCCAAGTCTAAATCTCTAACCCCGGTTTAAGAAACCAGGTTAGGAGATCTCGGGCTGATGCAACCTTTTGCAAAAAAAAAGAGAAACCTTTGCAAGGAATTCAAGGAGGCTCCTGGCTTGGATTCACCAGGCGTGATCTTTTCCAGGAGTGGGGGATCCACCCAGGGTTTGGAAAGGCAGGGAGGGAAGGGGGGCACAGAAGGGAAAGAGGGGGGGCTCTCCTACCCACCCCAGCTTGGATTCTTCTTTAACTTCTTTTTTTCTTAAGTATATGTGTGCTTTTTTAATTCATAAACATTTTGAATACAGTATATTCCAATCACGGCTTCTCATTTACAGAAAAACAAAATAAAAACATACAGAACTATGAACATAATATACTGATACTAAGAGTATAACAGAATAATTTTGACTCAATTTCTCTTTGTCTTAGCTTATTTATAGTTCTGTTGTTGATTACATTAACATAGCTATGGCGATAAACCCTCTTTATATTCAATTCATACGTTAACAGTCATCTTTCGTCACCTCATTTCCACCTCTTCTCTCTTAACCACTCAGTACAAATCTATTCCATGTTTAGTAATTCTGTGTCCTCTTTATTTTTAATGTCAATCTATCCATCTCTGCACAGTCTAATATTTTCCGAATTATGTCCTCCTCTGGTGGGGTGTCGTTTTCCCAATAATGTGCCAATACAATTTTTATGTACACTGAGAGCATTTGCACCAAGACAAATTCCTGGTGTGTCCAATCACACTTGGCCAATAAAGAATT
>NW_020771607.1:0-12910 GCF_900518735.1 Pseudonaja textilis | reverse complement strand
GTTCATCCATTTCCGCGCAATCTAAGATCTTTTGGATTACTAGGCCTTCTGACGGTATGGTATCATTTTTCCAACAATCCTTAACGACCAACGCAAACAAAGTGCTAAAATCGAGCTGGTTACATTGGTGACCTGATATACGACCACACCATGTTACAATTGTGATGGGCAGGTTCCATTATAGTCATAACTCGAGAACTATTTATATAGCAACCAGAAAGGACAAGAGCCCATTGTTGAAAATTTAGGAATTGGCAGGCCCATCTACAATTAGCGGCGTGCAATCAAATAAAGCTGATTTTTTTTTTCACCTTTTCACCACCCAGTTCCCTTGGACCAGCAGCGCCACCTGCTGGATGCTTCGCAAAACTGCAGTCGGATCCGTCCCAGAGGCCAGGAGGCTCATTAAACTAGCAAAGGCGATGACTTTCACTGTTAAGAGGGGGAAAAAAAACAGAGATCCATCATCCCCAGCCAGCCAGAAGTCCCCTCCCTTCACGAAAAAGGGAAATTGGAGAGCAACAGGAAGGGCTGATCAAATCCAGATCCTAAGAACCCTACCCAGAATTCATTATGAGCTCCGATCAGGAGATCAGCAAAAGCATCTTGGTTAATACCGTGTTTCTCCAAAAATGTCTTATATTTTTCTGCCACCAAAAAAAAGGCACCAGGTCTTACTTTCAAGGGATGACCTCCACTGACTAACCTCACTTGTGCGCATCGCCCCCGGCCTCCTTTTCGCTGTCAGAGGCCTTCAGGAACTTCTTCTTCTGCAGCCAGCAAGGCTTTTCTGAAGGCTACTGCAGCTGATAAAAAGAGCTCTGGATCGATCCAGAGCTTTGTTCTCACAGCTCCAGAGGCCTTCAGGAAATCCTGGGCAGCCTTGCAGCGGCAGAAGAAACGGGCCGGCAAGGCAGGTGTCGGGGTGTGCGAGGCCTGGCTACAACTGTCCAAAGGTAAGGAGGAGGGCAGCTGCATCCCCACATCCCCACCCTAGCTTAATTTTTATCCATGCATTCTGGAGTGGGCAGGATCTTAATTAGGGCTTGTTTTGGGGGTAGGGCTTATATTGGGCACACATCTAAAAAATCAAGCTAGGACTTACTTTCAGGGTAGGTCATATTTTCAGGAAAACGGGGTACTTGGAGGGGAGACCACTCAAAGATCACTTATGAGATGGAATAAAAGTTGGAGAAACTTCGCCCCCACCCCCCAAGGAACAAATATTGTTAAGAATAACAGGGCAGTCCCCGAACCCTGTAAGCTTTTGCCACTCACCACAGACCCCACTTGCTCACTGAAATTGGTCAAAACAATTTTAGCGAGAATTTGCAAGGAAAAAAAGAGGAATAACCAGAACCTACCATTTTTCATCAGAATTTTAATCTGGTCGGCCAAAGGGAGCGTTCGCAACTGAGCCATAGGCAGCACATTGCTTGGCGCTACTGGTTTTTCCCTGCATGTAAAATAAAATAGCCATTAAATGCAGGTTGCTGTGGCATCCCCAAACTATATTTAAATATCTCAGCTTAGTGTTTCTGGGTAAAACTCAACCAATAAGGATCATCTGCAGAAGCAACCCTGAAAGATTTGAGTCTGGTCCATTCTCTAGCATGGAGAGAAGGTTAAAAACTACCAGCTAACATCAGGAGGGACATTTAAGAAATAACATGGTTTTAAATCCCCCCCACCCCCAAGAATGAGTGATCCCTAAGCTACTTGAGAACTGAAGAAGCTTCCTGGATCAGAAGTGAAACGTTGTCAAGGAAAAAAAACCAAGAAAGTCCAGTTGCCTTTTGGAAAAAGCACTTTTTCGAGACAAAAGTGACCTGAATGGCGGAGAATCTCCATTAGAACTAAGCCACTTACTTTTCTTCTTCTACGCTAGGTGGAACCAGCATCATCAAATATTCACTGTGGAGGGGAAAAAAAAAAGAAGAAATATGGATTTGCTTTGAGAAAGGAACACGTCAAAATTATCATTAGAAACCAGCAGAAGGTAGCCGACTGAATTATCTGAAAGAAATCCAAGCCAATACAGTGCATAAAATGTGGGGAATCTGGCCCTGCCCTAAGCCACAATATTGACAATGATCTTTGCAAGAGGAATGGTGGCTTAGCGTCTTTGCATCTCCCCCTCAGCAGCCCAACTGACTTTGGCGGGGGAAAGTGGACTGGATTTCAGTGGTTTCTCTTCTCCCCTTTCCTCACCTTGGCGATTTAATTAATTCCGTGTTCCCAGCCATGCTGTGACCTTGGCTGAATAAATACTGGCGCTCGTGCTCGGAACGGCTGTCCTAAGAGAAAAAGAAGAGGAAGAGCCGTGGATTCCACCAACTTTAATGGCCATTTCAGGACGACCGCGTGAAAATATGCAGTTAGGAGCTAACTGTTCTTCCTGTTCAGGAAGAGGAAGGAGGAAAGGAAAGGAAAAGGATGATGGACTTATTTTGGAATTGACACCTATTTCCCCCCACCCCCTCTGTAATCAACTGTCATGAAGCTGTCATAGTTTTGACAATTCTCACAAGGGAAGAAGATCTGGAGAACCAAAACCTCTACCATCAGATTGTATAAAACTGTGAGGGAAAATCAAATCAGCTACTCTAGCCGACCATTTCTGCAGATGTAATTACGCATGTGCTGCAGAAACACAAGTCCTTGGAAACCTACCTTCAAACCGTAATAATGGAGGTGAACCCAATGCTCTTCTGCTTGTCTTTTCTGCAGGAATTCGTAAGATTGAACTCGCCGTTGGCGGGCCTGCTCCGACTCAGGCCTGGAGAACCTCACCTGAAAGAGAGACCTTCCTGTTATTAGGGGATACGATCAAAATTCCTAATGAGGTGAGGACAGGTGAAGACCTCATCCTATCTAGAAAGTAATGATGTTACCATCATTATTCTCATCTTTCCTATTTACCTATCACCTTATCTTCTTATGGTTATAACTTGTGGCTTGTATCTTACTATTTAAATAGCTTAATTAGTATCCTTGTATGATTTATGTTGATTGCTTATTTAGTATCCATGACTATCACTAAGTGTTGTATCTAATGTTTTACAATGAATATATTTTTACAATGTTTATAATAATGATCTATCACTATTGTTGCATGTACACTGAGAGCTTATTCGCCGGAGAGAAATTCCTTGTGTGTCTTATCACACTTGGTCAATAAAGAATTCTGTCCTGTTCTGTTCTATTCTAATTCTAATCTAATCTAATTCTTCATTCCATTGTTCTATTCTGTTTTCTATTCTATTGTGTTTTCGATTCTGTTCTAATTATTCTATTCTAATTCTTCATTCCATTGTTCCAGTCTATTCTGTTTTCTATTCTATTCTATTCCATTCTACTCTATATATTGTTCTCTTCTCTCTTCTATTCTATTACTGTTCTATGTTCTCTTCTCTTCTCCTATTCTCTTCTCTTCCCTTCTATTCTTCAAAGAACTGACACCTCCTTCCTCTAATAGCAACCAAAGGAGAGCAGAAAGAATTGAGAGGTACTGAATTCAAAATGGGCAGTTTAGAACTAGAACCAATATATATATATATAAAAGTAAAAAAGATGTAATAGGCTGGAAGAGCAAAATAATTTTTAAAAAGCAAGCAACTTTCCCAAAACAAAACTTATTGTGGTCGTGTATCAAGGACTACACTTGTACATGCAGGTTGCCAAGAACCCAAATTTTGCCCACGATTGTGGGGATGTTGCAAATGTTATAATGCGAAGATTTGTCACAAGTCACTTTTTTGGTGCAACTTGGAATGGTCACTAAACAAACAGCTGTAAGTTGAGGACTATCTGTATATTCCTGGGAGTTAAAGACAGGTGTCAGAGAACATCTTGACGTACCGTGATTTGCTTCACGTCTTCCTCAACCTCATCCTGGGAAGAATCCCCATCTGGGAGAAGGAAAAGAAGTGGGCATTAAACAGAAAGCATCTTAACAGCCAACAGTTGCTGCATGTGGGAACATACACAAACCTTGATAAATTATCAGAGCTACAAAGGAAAACGGAAATTGGCTGAATTTAGAATGCCAATAAGCTGGATGTTTGCGGCAGAGATCTGATTCGCAATACCACTTATATCACAGTGCATTTACAGCCCTCTCTAAGCGGCTTATGGAGTCAGCCTATTTTTCCCCCAACAATTTGGGTCCTCATTTTACCCACCTTGGAAGAATGGAAGGCTGAGTCAACCTTGAACCAGTGATAATCGAACTGCCAAATTACTAAACCGTGCTTCACAGTCTGTAGCATGAAGAGCTAGGCTATAAGGCTGGGGAATTCTGGGCACTGAAATCCCTACATGCTGGCTGAGGAATTCTGGGAGCCTTACAGCATTAAGCTGTAAAGGCTATAAAGCCTGGTTAAAACACAGCCAGCCATTTTAAACACGGAAGCTGGCCATCTTCTCAGACTCAAATACAGAGAATATGGCGCCCTCCTTACGCTCGTTAGCAGCTTCACGTTCTCGGTATTTCGCATCTGCTTTGTCCAGGTAGGCAAAACTTGGCCGCATTTGCAGGATCCCATGCAAGGGAGTCAGGTGAAGTTCCCCTGCAACAGAGTAAAGCAATTATTTTTAACAAGAGAAATAGCAGAGACTGGATCTAAAACAGCATTTTTCTAGCTCAACGATTTAAAGATATACGGACTCCAACTCCCAGAATTCCCCAGTAGATGTTGCCGGCTGAGGAGAGGACGTCCATGCATGCTGGCTAGTGAATTCTGAATTTTAGAATCCATTCATACAGGCTGAGGAATCCTGGGAGTTGAAGTCCACCTAGCTATGCTGGCTGGGGAACTCTAGACCCTGGAAAACACGCATGCTGCCTGAGGAATTCTGGGAGTTGAAGAAAACAGTTGTGGCCCGCCAGCAGCCTGTGGAGAAGGCAGCAGAATCAGACAGTGGGGAGGAACATGGGCCAGTCTGGGAGTCTGGGGAGGGCTCGGATGTTGGTCCTGTGTCCGATACAGAGATGGGGCCAGGACCATCTGGGAGTTATGTGGTGACTCCGGAGCCTCCAGAATCTGACAGCAGCGAGGCAGAGGAACACAGGGAGCCTGTTCCCCGTGTGCGCTTGTGCAGAGCTGCCAGAAGGCAAGAACAGTTAAGACAAAAGGGGTGACTCGGGAGTAAGGCTTGGAGGTGAGTGGCCTTCCCATGAGACATAAAGGAGGAGCAAAGGGACAGGAATCTTTGCAGGAAGCAACTTTGTTCGTACTGGTCAGTTTGAAACCTGAAGCTCTGTGTTGAATTTTGTGCTCCATTTGGTTTTGAAAGACTAATTGGTACTTTAGTCATTGGCATCACTTCAAGAAAGATAAAGATGGATCCTTACCAGACTTCTCCCGAAGGATTTTGGCAGACTTCCACGGGACAATTTATAACTGGTTGAGATTCATTATGGGCTGTGAATGATGATAATTCACAGCCGTTGAACTAAAATAAAAGGGTTTTGAATTTAACATGTGTGTTTGTTGGTATCTCAGGAAGCCTTGGTCAGAACAAACACATCTTCAAGTTGGTGAGGGGAGAAGCCCTGCTCCAAAGCATAGGCAGCCCTTGGACAGACGGAATTTGAGTATAATGACCAAAGATTTCTGTCTCTTGCTGGTTGCACTTAAAACAATTCTGCTCAGGTAAAAAGGCAGTAAACTAAGCAGCTACGTTCATACCACCTGCTAACCCTGGTTAGACACGGATGGGGGTTGGAGGTGTTAGAAACTAATGAAAATACAGGCTCTGAATGAACTCCATTGCTAGGCTGTGTTCATGCCCCCAATTTTGCACCAGAATTCCGAAGATGGTAGCGGCTGTTTTTTTTTTAAATGATTTATTCTGGAAAACCACAAAGGTGGGCATAACAACTCACCTCTTTTGTAGATAGCAGCAGCGTATCGTGAAATGTTGCTGGTGGTTTGCGAGGAGCAGAATGTTTGCTTGTCCATCAACTTCCTGGAAAACAGGGAACACAGGAACTCAGAGAAAAGGCATGTGGGAATGATCTTAGGAGACCGGGAGAAGAGACCATGGTCAGATAAGAGAGGATATTATAGCCCACAGGTGTATAAAAGGTAAAGAAAGAAGTTCAGATGAGACCCTCCCTAACTTTGAGTGTAAAGTGGTGGGGGGAGAGAGATTTGTACTTTCAGACTTGCAAGATTCTGTTAATGTAACTTTACAATAAAATAGAATTAACTCATTTGGTCGTCTTTCTCGTCTGTGTCCATTTGGTAAGACTGACCCTCAAACTAAAGAGGAGCAGCTTAACAGTGCAAGGCTCAATCATGGTCATAACTTGGGGACTTCCTAAAAGACTCTGGGTAGACTGCAGAGAAAAGCAACAAAGATTAGGGGACTGGAGGCTAAAACATATGAAGAACCGTTGCAGCAATTCGATATTTTAATGAAAAGAAGGGTTAGGGGTGAAATGATAGCAGTATTCCAGTATTTGAGGGGCTGCCATAAAAAAGAGGGGGTCAAGTTTTCCCTAAAGCACCTGAAGGCAGGGCAAGAAACAATGGATGGAAAGTAAACAAGGAGAGAAGCAACCTAGAACTTAAGGAGAAATTTCAGTGAGAACAATTAATCAGTGGAACAACTTGCCTCCAGAAGTTGGAAATGCTCCAACACTGGAGGTTTTCAAGAAGAGATTGGTCAGCCATTGGTCTGAAATGGTTTATTTATTATAATTTGTCAAACAAACAAAAACAGGAATAATATAAAAAAACCCAATGACAGGGACGATAGGCACGTTAGTGCACTTATGCACGCCCCCTTTGCGGACCTCTTAAGTGTGGAAGTGAGGTACACGGAAGTCAATTTGCCACTAAAACTGTGAAAATTTGTAGCTGAGACCACTGAATCCGGTAGAGCATTCCAGACTGTGACAACCCTATTACAAAAACCGTGTGTTTTTTTTACACTCAAGTTTAGAACGGTTGACATTGAGTTTATAAGGGTTGTTCGAACGCAAATTATTGCGATTAAAACAGAAAAATGTCATTTACAGGTAAAACATTGCTGTGTACAATTTTGCATGCAATACCTAACTCTTGTTTGTGTATAAAATCTCCTGCCTGAGGAGGGGGGAGGGTTGGACTAGAAGACCTCCAAAGTCCCTTCCAACTCTGTTATTCTGTATTAACCTGCCAATCAAAAAACCCGACAGAGATGGGGATTCCACCAAGTTGAATCTGAGCATCAATGGAAAGGCAATACTTATGCTTGAGGGGGGGGGAAATTTGGGGTATGGGATAGATCTGGATAAATGGCAGAAATTATGGAATAGAAATTATAAATCAACAATGTCAACAGTCCATAAAGAGAATTTATATAAGATGTTTTACAGGTGGCAACTCCCCCCCCCCCCCCCCCCCCCAGAATGGCAAAGAATTTTTAGACAAAACAGCAAAATGTTGCAAAGTGTAATCAGATACCTGGATCATACTACCATATGTGGTGGACATGCGCAGAAGCTAAAAGATATTGGACTAAAATATACACGTGGTTGGAAAAGATGATAAAACAACATATAGATTTAAAGCCTGAGATATTTTTATAGGGGATTTTGCCTGAAAATTGTAGCAAAGAAATAACACACATTTGATTATTCATGTATTAATAGCAGCTAGAATTGTATTTGCTTAAAACTGGAAAAATGAGAAAATTCCGATGGAGGAGGAGATGATAAAAGAAAATAATGGAATGTGCAGAGATGAGTAGGTTAACATTAGCAATTAGACAGCAAGGAGAAAGGGAATATTATAAGATTTGGGATTTATTTTATGGATGGTTAGAAAGTAGAGTAAGAAATTAAAGAATACTGAAATAATGATATACTGTAATAGATCACTCTGAATAAGATACAACATGAATATGATTTAGCAAGAGTTGGGATTTGCTCACAAAGATAGCTGGAAACTGAAACAAAAAACCTAATGACATTGTAATAATGATATAATATGATATACTGTATAACGTTGACTAGAATATAATACGAATTATACAAGAGATGTATATAAATACTATTATGTGCACAAGATATATATACCCAGTCGACATGCTGTATAATTGAAAGAAGGTTTTATTTGTTGTTTTTGTTATAAAAATAAAAAACTTTTTCAAAAAAAATTGGAAAGGCAAGACTTACGAAGAATAAGTGTTGGTCTCGTCCGTACATGTGCCGTCTACGTTGAGAGCAATTTGTTCCCCTTTGCTACGACAGTAGTTGGAGTTTGACGTATCAATGGCCATTTCCAGTTCAACCTGAACAAGAGTAGAAGGTGGATCAGCTCAGCAGAATGAGGACATGCAACCATTCACAAAAACCAGAGAGAGAAAAAATAAGCTGCCGAATTGGATAAAACACGAGACAGAGGCTGTGTATCTAAGTAGCAGATTGGGTGTTATTAACCCCTGGAGGGTTCAATAAACTTTTCCTCCAAATCATAATTTTATGCAAGATCAGATTTAAAAAGATAAAAACTACTACAAATGTTTAAATAATAGTAAAAATACAAAATAGAAAGAACATAAAAAGTTTTTTAAAAAAGGTATTACCAACCCCAAGAAAAATAGAAAAGCAAAAAAGATAGATGATGCGAAAGAAAATAAATATATAAAATGATTTCCGCTTTATCAGTGCAAGGATAAACATTAGAAACTTATCACTCTCACTTAAAATACAACAAATGATCTCTTGTTATATCCCATCTTTTATTATACCCAAATCCTTAAAGTCTCATCCTTCAGTCCTGGATCGCAAAAGTCTATGAAGGTTAACAAATGTAGCTGTTTTAACCTTGAACAAATGAGCCTTTTAGAAAGGGAGTTGAATGGCCAATAAATTTAAATAGTGCTTGGTTTGATCAAGAGAATCTTATCTGTTTTGGGAAAGTTAAAACTGGGAATTTCATTACTAGAAATTACGCAGAATCACAGCTGGGCTTAGTGAAAAATCACAATATCTTTTGCTTGGCCTAACACTTCAAACGAAACTAGTTACTCTGGTTTCTAAACCGTAATTGTCTCTACATGTTCCATCAACTCACCCAATTAGATGTGCTCCATAAAGTACCTTTACAAGAAAGCTATGGCTTAATGAGAAACATTAAGTACCAATTCTAAGTACTAAAAGTAAATTTTATTCAGTTACTTCCAAACAAACCTTTTCAGATGCATTCTATCTTTTAGCCATCACGTCAGGGATGAACAATCTTGAATCTCCACGTATTTTGAATTATAATTTATTTCAATCCTTTGTTATTGGTTGTTCTAACCAGAACAAGGCATAAACCATAATCCAAAATACAGGAAGAAAAAAGATTTTCTGCCCTTACACCATTTTAGCCCAGCAAGAAGGTAAAATTTCTAATAATGGTGGAATAACAGATTCTTAGAAAGGTTTAACTAGATCGTTTCTCCCCACCATTAAAACTTCATCTTAGTTTTGAAACAACGTCTTCAATTTTTTTGAAGGTTTTAAAGTCACATCCAACCTTTTGTTGCTTTGGTTTGATCTTCGCCGTGAGATGAGTAACTTCATTGTAGGTCATCGAAGCTGGACGAATAGGATACTGCAATAAATCAAGATGCAACTTCAGTTATTTTTTCAAAGACTCTTTCATTGGGGTTTTTAAAAAAACAAAACAAAACAAAACTTGCATGGAAAAAAATATACCTGGAATAGATACAGTTTTTCCGAAAGACTTTTGGCCAGGTAGACGTCAATCTAGCAAAAAAGGCAGAAGAGATATTCAATATTATTTTTATTTTAGTTTCTGGATCTTTGATTCTGAACCTTGGTAAGGTGTCTCGCCCTTAAAATTGCAATTCAGAAGAATAAACCGGTGTGACAAACCAACTAAAAGAAATAACACATTTGTATAAAAAAGGAAGGGAATACATAATAAATTTGAAGCCTTTTTTTCTGAAATGCAAGAAAGTTGGCATAATTGAAGCAGGAAAAGGACTGAAAAAAAAAAAAGCAGGAAAATTCAGCTGAAAAAGGACTTCATTTAAAAAGGATGGTTTATTTTAAAACGAAGGCCTCTGCGAGAGAAGAGATTAGTATATAATTAGAGAGGTGTGAATTTGACAAGCTAAAGCATTCCCCGTTTTCAGTTAGAGCTTAATCTTAATTTTTCACTCTGAAATTACACTGGATATTAACTTTCCATCACAAAATGGTGATCAATGACGAAGCTAATAACCTGAGAGGAAAACCTTACTACTAAGTCCTCGACTTATGACAATCGGGACCAGAATTTCTGCAGCTAAACAAGGGTGGTTGTTAAGCGAGCCGTGCCCCGATTTTACAACCGTTTTAGCATGGTTATTAAGTGAATCACTGCAACTGTTAAGTTCCTTCACTGAGTTTGCTTATGGGAAACCAGCTGGGAAGATGATTACCAAGTGCCCAAATTTTGATCATTTGGCCACACGGATGTTGCAACGGTCGTAGTGCAAGGATTGGTTGTTAAGATACTTTTTTCATTACTGTCGTAACTTCGAATGGCTTCTCAACAAACAGTTGTAAGTCGAGGGATATATACGTATATTGTCTATTGGAGAAAAAGCTACAACAGATACGGAAGAAGATTTTATTTTAAAGAAAGATCTTTACTTGCCTCTTGTATAATAGGGTCATCTTCCTCATTGGCCATAGTAGCATTGAAAGAAAATTGGCCTTGCGGTGTTTGCGTTAACCTGAAACAAAACACACAATCATCACAACACGGATCTCTTCACTGGATTCAAAAAAAGCTTTAACATAAAAGGCAACCAACAACAAACAAGCAGTTCTCGACTTACGACCATAATCAAGCCCCAGCATTTCTATAGCTAAGCAAGACATTGGGTTAAGTGAGTTTGGCCCCATTTTACGACGTTTCTTGTCACCGTTGAGTGAACCGCTGCAGTTTTTAAGTCAGGAACACGGTTGTTAAGTGAATCTGGCTTCCCCTTTGGTTCTGCTTGTCAGAAGGTCACAAAAGGGGATCCCATGACCCCAGGACTCTGCGAGCGTCTTAATATGAGTCAGATGCCAAAGCATCTAAATTTTGATCACGTGACCATGGAGATGCTGCAGCGGTCTTTAAGTGTGAAAAGCTTTTTTCCAACGCCATTGTGACTTCGAACTAAACGAATGGTTATAAATCGAGGACTACCTGTGGTTATCCTGCCCTTTTCACTTCCATCTTTTGTGAAAGACACATTGAAAAATAATCCAGTTTCTTCTCCCAGTTCTTTGTTTTGCCCTTAAATAGTCTTCCTCTTCTACTTATTTGATTTCAGTCCTAGATGACCAACAAAACTATGAACTTAAATCACACGAAAATAGAAAAATAAAAGACTCCATTGACAGAATAAAATAAGTCATTTCCAACTCAATAAACTGATTCTGCTTTCTTTTCTGATTGTGTATCTTCGTTTTACTGAGCTTAGAGAACAGAAACAAACCAGAAACAAGCAAAACAAGAGGACAGAAGAGGTTCTATGTTTCAAAAAGTATAAATTATTGTGTATTTAGCTTTGGTTCACTGTACAGCTAGTCCTCGACTCGTGACAATTGAGCCCAAAATTCATGTTGTTAAGCGAGACATCTGCGAAGGGAGCTCTGCCCCGTTTTACAGCTTTCCTCGTCCACCGTCGTTAAGCAAATCACCGCCATTGATAAGTTAGTAACCAAGGCAAGAATTAGAAATACAGGGAATATTTATAGATTGGTGGCCATACCTTCAAGTGCAGACGAGGTATAAAAAAGATCTAGGATTTGGATTTGAAACAAAAGAAACCCAGCCAAATAAATTATTGCTAGGATCAGAAGAAAAAATAATATCTAAAATATACAATTATCTATTAAACTTTGACTTAGAAGAGGAATTTGTTAAAGGACCCATGTTAGCCTGGGCTAAAAACTTTGGACATAACATTGATTTAGAAGACTGGGAAAAAGTGTGGCATAAAAATTTTTCTTTGACAAAGTCGGTTGCATATAAAGAAAATTTATATAAAATGCTTTATCACTGGCATTTGGCACCACCCAAAGCAGCCACGTCCTGGCTTCTGCATTTTCCCATCCGTAGCTGGGGAGGTCAGAGCAGGGTTTGGTGCCAAGTCTAAATCTCTAACCCCGGTTTAAGAAACCAGGTTAGGAGATCTCGGGCTGATGCAACCTTTTGCAAAAAAAAAGAGAAACCTTTGCAAGGAATTCAAGGAGGCTCCTGGCTTGGATTCACCAGGCGTGATCTTTTCCAGGAGTGGGGGATCCACCCAGGGTTTGGAAAGGCAGGGAGGGAAGGGGGGCACAGAAGGGAAAGAGGGGGGGCTCTCCTACCCACCCCAGCTTGGATTCTTCTTTAACTTCTTTTTTTCTTAAGTATATGTGTGCTTTTTTAATTCATAAACATTTTGAATACAGTATATTCCAATCACGGCTTCTCATTTACAGAAAAACAAAATAAAAACATACAGAACTATGAACATAATATACTGATACTAAGAGTATAACAGAATAATTTTGACTCAATTTCTCTTTGTCTTAGCTTATTTATAGTTCTGTTGTTGATTACATTAACATAGCTATGGCGATAAACCCTCTTTATATTCAATTCATACGTTAACAGTCATCTTTCGTCACCTCATTTCCACCTCTTCTCTCTTAACCACTCAGTACAAATCTATTCCATGTTTAGTAATTCTGTGTCCTCTTTATTTTTAATGTCAATCTATCCATCTCTGCACAGTCTAATATTTTCCGAATTATGTCCTCCTCTGGTGGGGTGTCGTTTTCCCAATAATGTGCCAATACAATTTTTATGTACACTGAGAGCATTTGCACCAAGACAAATTCCTGGTGTGTCCAATCACACTTGGCCAATAAAGAATT
>NW_020771606.1:0-12913 GCF_900518735.1 Pseudonaja textilis | reverse complement strand
ATTATTATTATTATTATTATTATTATTATTATTATTATTATTATTATCTTAGTGTGTTATGCAAATCTAGCCATTGGGGCAGAGGTGGGATTTTACCGGTTCGGACTGGTTCAAGTGAACCAGATGTTAAAGTTACAGCTGGTTCACTGCTGGCCCCACCCCTCCTGCCCTATCCCTCCCCAGAGTCTCCACGTGGCCCATTTTTGATGGAGGGTCTGCGCGGAGGCTCTGGGAGGAGGGAAAAACGGGCCTGTTTCTGGCTTCCAGAGGGCCTCCAGAGCCTGGGGGAGGCCCTTTTCACCCTCCCAGAGTCCCGAGGGAGGCTTCTGGATCCTTGTGAGGGTGAAAAATGGCCTCACCTGGGCTCTGGAGGCCCACCGGAAGCCGGAAACAGGAAGTTCTTGTAGGCCACACCCACCATGGCCACATCCACTCAGCACCCGGGCAGCGAACCGGTTGCTGGGATTTTTGAATCCCACCCCTGCATTGGCGGGGCGGTTTAAGGAATTGTACAGGTCCAAAAACTGGATTAACCACAGAAAGAACCTTGTGGGAGCACAGGGGGTTTCCAGACATTCACAACCAACCAGGGTCTGACGAACCACCTTGCCTGATTACAACACATTCCTCCTCTCGGCGTTACATTGAAGCAGGTTTGGAATCAACCTTAGATCTCGCCACTTCTGTCGGTTGTGTTTATTTTCATGCAATATAAGGGTCTCAGTTGAGCAAACAGAAGATTGTGGTTTGTCTCTCCCTCATTACTCTAATTGTTTGGGGACTCCCCAGAGCTTTTGTGAGCACATATTCTGGTCACCCACTTCCATCTCACTCTCCTCCCTCGGCTTCAAGTGTCTCTTAAAGAGACAAGGGCCAGCCCAAACCTTGCCATCCCCCTGGGAAAAGGGGGAACAGAAGGATGACGGAGCTCACGTTTCTGTTTTCGTTGGCTCCAAAATATTTCATAAAATCCAAACGCCACAACAGTCTGGAGATCCAGAGAAAGCTTAAAATGAGCAGAGGTGGTGGAGAAACGGGGTAGTTTGGGGGTATCAACTTTCTCATTGCTGTACAAACACACACAGCCTACTTGTTGCCAATTGATGGTTAACAATTAATGAATAATTAAGGTGCTGCAACTGAAAACTTGCCATCTATCTGGGGGCCAGGTTAAGTGTGGGGGGAGGAGGAAAGGGACGATCCGCACTTACTGGGTCCCAAACACATTTTCTGCTCATGTATCGACAGAGAAATGCAGCCATTCAGCTGAGTCCATACACAGATAATTAGACTCTTTTCTTTATTGCTGTCTGCTGCAGACAGGCATCAAACGGTCTTGGGCATAGTCCTTAATTTCTGAAACAAGAGTCCCAAAGATAGTATTGTGTCTGATGGCAGGACTTTTCCACTTAAAATCTCTTGATTCCAGAGATTTCCCTCCGTCTCCTCCCTCTTCCTTCCTTCCTTCCTTCCTTCCTTCCTTCCTTCCTTCCTTCCTTCCTTCCTTCCTTCCCTTCTCCTTTCCTTCCCTTCCCTATCTCCTTCCCTCCCCCTTTCTTCCTCCCTTCCCCATCACTCTCCCTCTCCTTTCCCTTTCCCTTCCTTTCCTTCTCTCTCCCTCCCTCCTTTCCCCTTCCTTCCTTTCTCTTCCCCCCCCCCTCTCCTTCCCCCTCCCTCCCTCCTTTCCCTTTCCTCCCCCCCTCTCCTTCCCTCCCACCCTCCGTCCCTTCCTTCCTCCTCTCTAATTTGGCATGAACTAAGCCTCCCTCTGCCCTGCTTTAGGCTTGAGCGGGTCGCAGACCAACCAACCAGCCCTGGAAAGAACGTGGGGGGGGCTGTTTCTCCCTCCTCTCTCCCCACTCGCCCTGCCTGCCTTTCCCCCAGGCACATAGACAGCCAGGGTGTGTGTGTGTGGGTGGGGGGAGAGGCCACCCCCATGGCCTTTTTAAGAGCAGTCATTCAAAGACCTGCTTCTGGAGAGGGTGAGCAATTGCCGGAGACAGACAGCGAGGCGAGGCCCTTTCAATGGGCTCTTGATCGAAGTCACCCAGTTCACATCTGGTGCACCAGCAGGTAGCCCTGCCTGGCCATATGCTCGTTGTGTTGCTACAATTACCCCCTTCTAAGGAAGCCGGGCCGGGAGGGGAGGGAGAGGTGTGCGGCAGAAGTCTCGTGTCTCCCGGAGAGCTGGAGGCTAATGGTGGGGCAGGGAGGGGGGAGGTGGAAGGGAGAGGAGCCAGCGGAGAAGAAGAGGCAATGCAGCTTAAACCAGGATCAAGGCTTTTACAGGTTTAGCAGAGCTGGTGGCCTGTGGCTTCCTTTCAGGACCCTTCTGCCAGGCTAGGAAGAACGCCTGAACAAAACCATGTTTTTTTTAAAAATATGTTGCTTTTCATTTAATTGGAAAGAACGTGGGAGCTCGCCACACTCTTCTGTTTACATTTCTCTCCTAAGAAATTATCTGCTATAATGTCCAGTCAGTGACGACTTCAGCTTCAACTGCCAACAATACAGGAGCGCACAACAGATACAAAGTCAATGTAAACCACTCCAAACTTGATTGCAAAAAGTACAACTTCAGCAACAGAGTGGTCAATGCCTGGAATGCACTACTTGACTCTGCTGTTACATCCTCAAACCCTCACTCCTTTAACCTCAAACTAACCACTATTGACCTCACCCAGGGGTGGGATTCAAATTTCTTGACAACCGGTTCTGTGGGCATGGACTAATTTGTGGGTGTGGCTTGGTGGTCATGTGACTGGGTAGGTGTGGCTTGCTAACTGGGGCGTGTGGCTTGGTGGTCACGTGACTGGCTGGGCGTGGCTTGTGTGTAAATATTGTAAATATTTATGGAAATATTGAATTTTTTATTTTAAAAAAGAGCAACTTTTACCCAAAATCAGGCAAAGCAGATTGAGTTGCTTGCAGAATCACAGATTCACTCAGAGATCTACCTTTCTGCAATCTGCTGCCTGATTCTGCACTGAAAAATAGAAGCTTCAGTCCTAAGGAAGGTTCAGCTCTGCTCTCAAACCACTTCTCCCCCAACCCCCAACCCCCCAACCCCCTGAATACCACCCCTGACTGGGCCTCAGGGAAGCCTCCTGGGTGAAGGTGAAGCAGTACAACAGCGATTTAGATTAGCTAGAAAGCAAGAAATCCGAGAGGAGGGGAGGGGAGAGGCCAGCCAGTGGCATGATTTGCCGGTTCTCCAAACTGCACAGAATTGTAACAACCGGTTCTATAGAACTGGTCCGAACTGGTAGAATCCCACCCTTGACCTCACCCCATTCCTAAGAGGTCTGTAAGGGGCATGCATAAGCGCACCATCGTTCCTACCGCCCCTGTCCTATTGTCCCCATTTATTTGTTCCTATTTCCTGCATTCTTACTCATGTTTATACTTATACCTCTTATCTTGTAAGTGATTGACAAATCAAATCAAATCAATAAATAAAATGGCCCTACAATTTTAGCAGGACTCACACAAGGAAATCATTACAGGACTGAGACATTAGGAATAGTGATGCTAAAAGGAGCCTAGAATAACAGAGTTGGAAGGGATCTTGGAGGTCCTCTAGTCTAACCTCCTGCTCGAGCAGGAGACCCCATGTCATTTCAGACAAATGGGTTCTCTGGTCTCTTTTTGAAAACCTCCAGTGACGGAGCACCCATAATTTCTGGAGGCAAGTTGTTCCACTGGTTGATTTTTCTCACTGTCAGGAAATTTCTCCTTAGTTCTAGGTTGCTTCTCTCCTGAGTTAGTTTCCACCTGTTGTTTCTTGTTTTTGGGTGCTTTGGAAAATAGGTTGAGGCTGTTTGTCTTTGTGGGACCCCCTCAAATATTGAAACACTGCTACCATGTGTCCTCTGGTCCTTCTTTTCATTAGACTAGACATACCCAATTCTTCCTGTAATGGAAGAAGGTTGCCTGCCCCCTCTTCTCATGCACACACCTTTCCCACTTAAAATACACTGAAAAGTAAAATTATAGGCTGACTAGGGATACCCCTAAAATTAGGGGAGGGAGGCTATACAGTTCATCCTTGCTTAACGACCAGTCAGATAGCAACCATTCAAAGTGGACATCCACAGAGCTAGTTATGGCCCAGTTCAGAAAACAAAAAGAGAAAGGCGGAAATAAAAGATAAAAAGAAAAGATTTCCTCTGCGACCCATATAAAATATGATGCCAAGTTACCCTTTAATCTATGGTTACAATAAAGCTCGACTTTTTTCCCCCTATTATCTGTTTTTCTTCCTAATTCTCAAAACCACAAGTCCTAAGTGCGATGTCTACAAGAGATTTCCAATCAGCAAAAGTAGATATTGTCTTTTCTCGAATGAAGGAAGTCAATTAATCCATCTCTGCAAGTTCCGTGATCCTCCCTAACCTTTATTGTGGTCAACGCCACATCTTTTCACATTTGAGCACAGAGTAACCTAAGAGCAACCATGAACTGACCTCAGGAGTCTTCCTCGTTTCTCTCCTTGCTTGGATCCACTCACTAGAGAGATTACCAACCAGCCGCTTAACCCGAGTGTGACCTTATAATCCTTTGGGAAAGAATAAGAGAAAGTAACTATTTGAATTCCAAAATGCTTCTCCTCTTTCTTGCATGCGTACTTTACTGTAGGAAACTCAAAAACAATGCTGACCCATTAAGTATTCTTTTAATTTAATCAGTTGAATTAACTGATTGTTTCTGATGCCTTCAAAAGATTGGGTTCCAAGGTGGTTTAAAAACTTATCATCCAACTGGTATTGTTTTTCTTTTCATTTTGGGCTTTAGGAGCGAGATTGCAAAGAACTCTTGCACTCAAGAACTACGCTGTCTTCATCCCAGTAAACGCTGGCTTGGCATACGTGTTGCGTTCATTTAGCATGATTTGTTGAGCAAGCCACAAAGGTTGGTTGATACTACGGCATCAATTATTTACAGACCAGAAACAACGCAACAGAAAGCCACAATAACCCATCTATAATACAATCCATCTATAATACAACAAGCTTGCAGAACCCAGTCGTTATGTAATTTATTTTGGGAGTTCTCTGCTCCAAAGATGTGGAGACAAATTCAGATGGCTTTGAAAGTTCATGAGGATTTCTTGAGGTATTTGGGACCTTCTTGAATGATCTGACAGGAAGGGATTGAACTACAGGTAGTTCTTGACATGCAACCACAACTGAGCCCAACATTTTCATGGCCAAGCAATACAGTTATTTTTTTTCTTAACAATGTTTATTAGTTTATAAAGTAGCATACAAAGAAAAGACAAAAGTAAATAATTGAAAAAATAGAGAAGGAAAAAGGGAAGAGAAAAGTGAGGGAAAGAAAAGGGGAAAAGAGAAAGAAAGAGAAAAGTCATCAACGTCCAACCTCAAATTTTTACTTTTACATAATAGTTTAAACTAGCCATTTCTATAACAACAAATCTGTCTAATCTGTAAAATCCAAATTTTCTTTCTTTTTTTCACCTCAAGCACAAAGTCCAGAAGTGGTTTCCAAGTAGAAATAAAGGTAATTGTATTTTTTTTTTTACTTTAATCAAAGCAGTCAATTTAGCCCTCTCTGCCAACTCCATCAATTTTTGCAGCCATTCATCCATTGTGGGGATTGAGGTGACCTTCCATTTATGTGTGTAGAGTAGTCTTGCTGCCGTCAACATGAATAGTTTAGTTTAGTTTACTTTATTGTCATTGCACCTGGTATAACAAAATCAAACACCATCTTCAGTGCACATTATGACCATGAAAATGAACACAAACACACATCCTTCACACTCGACACATTGAATTGAAAACCCCCAACATTGCCCCAACACTGCACTATACAGTAGAATTCAACTGAGCTACTGCCCTGGGATAGAAGCCGTTTTTCAGTCTATTTGTCCTTGTTTTTATTATTCTGTACTGTCTGCCAGATGGTAATAGTTAAAAAAAAAGGGTTCCCAGGATGAGATGGATCTTTGAGAATGTTTTGAACTTTCTTAAGGTAGCGGAAGCTACAAAGCTCTTCCAAAGAGGGAAGAGGGCAACCAATGATCTTCTGGGCAATGACGTTAACCCTCTGGAGCGCTTTCCTATCTGCCCCTGTGCAATTGGCAAACCATACAGAGGTGCAGTAAGTTAAAATACTCTCTATGGTGCAGCGGAAGAAGGTCACCAGCAGTTTTTCATTCAGTTGTTGTTTTCTGAGAAGGCTCAGAATAGCATCAAAGTTCCAAATTATTTTCCCGTCTTTTTCCAAGCAAGACAGTTATTTATTGTGTTTTCTCCCATTTTACAAACTTTCTTGCCGCAGTTGTTAAGTGGATCACTGCAGTTGTTAAATGAGTCAGATGACTGTTATGTGAATCTCACTTCACAATTGACTTTGTTTGTTAGAAGATCAAAACTGATCACATGACTCTGGGATGAATGAATGAATGTATGTCACTTGTCAGGTGTCTGGATTTTTATGACAGGACCGTTGAATGCTGCAACAGGCGTAACTGTGAAAACCAGTCCTAAGTCACCTTTTTCAAATGCCATTGTAACTTTGAGTGGTCACTAAATTAATGGTTGTAAGTCAAGGATTACTGGTAGTTGGCTTTTCAATTTCATCAAGGAAGACTTCTTTTGGAAGTGTCTTATGTCTGAGTTTGACTACACAAATCATAAGTAGGCAAAATCCTAGCATCCTTTTGCTTTTGGTCCAAAATACTGAACGATATTTCCAAAGCAAAATTTGAGTTTGTCTGGGATACTGTTAGCATTAATTCACATTAACGCTGGACGACTTCTATTCATGATCCAACAATAGGTGTTCTGGCCCAAACATTGTTTCAAGTAAACAAACACCAGAGATAATTGATGCTTATCTGCAAATTCTGTTAATTCACAATTAAAAGCTTATTAAAACTAATTGTCTCTGATAAGAATGAGCCTTGCCAAGGTTGTGCAAGGCTGCCAAAAGCACTAGATTAAGTTGCCAAGAAATATTCCAATCAAAAAGTCTTCAAACACAAACCAAGATAGTCTGAACTTCCACAAGGTTTGAAGTGCAAGAACTTCTTTGCTTCCTGCAAAGAATCCCGGTCTCTCAGGCTGGCTTTTATCTCTGAAGGGAGGGGCCGTTACCTTGCAGCCTTACTCTTGAGTCGCCCATGCTGCTGCAGCTGCTCTTTTCTTCGAGCAGCCCTGCGCGCATGTGCACTGGGCACAGGCTCCTCGGGAACCTCTTCATCACTGCTGCCAGCTCCACCATCTCCGAAGGCAGCATTCTACTCCCTGATAGTCCTGGCACCATTCCTATATCACACGCAGGGCCCTCATCTGAGTCCTCACTCTCTGAGACCTCAGCCATCCACACCTACTGCCGGCGAACCACAACAAGAGGACAGCGATCCAGTGATTCTATTCACGAAAACGTCTGCGCGCTCACATTGCCAAAGAGGTTGCAGATATCCAAAGCCTCCCTTCCACGTATAAACAGCTATGTTGGGTCTTAGTCCATTTATCACGGCTTTCAATCAATGGGCACATGGGAACCAGGCCACCGTCCAACTACAGATCATACGAATGGCAATAAAATAGCACCATTGATTTTAAAATACCCCATTCAAAGCTTTATAAAGTATTCATTAAATGTCTATTAGAACAAATTGAAAGCATTAGGAGCAAGAGCAGCTAGTTATGCAGATTTGCATCATTTCAGTTAATTCGGAAATGCCAGGCTGAAGGCAGCTCCCGAGGACAGGCTTGGTTTGGAAATGAGCAAGCCGTGAAATTTTGATACACGTGTGAATGAATATTGATTGGTGCGACATATGTGATCATCTACACAGATCTCCCAGGAAGGCAGTTGTCCTGAAAAATATGGAGCCATCTGAAAAGATTCAGAACAAGCTATACCCGAACTAATGCAAAGGTCTTTGAGTGAGGAATGGTCGAGAGCCCACAATGCAATTCTATGGCTCTTTATTATGGTGATTTTATTATGGTTTTATCTTAATGCAATATATTATCTCCTATATGGTATTGTCCACATATCTTGCATATATCAGAATAGCATCAGAATATATATATATATAAGCATGTGGACATCTGAGAACAGCAACTGTAGTTTGAGATCAGAAGCTGGAAGCAAAGTTTACTCTACAAACCCACAACTTCTGAAGGCAAGCCATTCCACTGATTAATTATTCTCACTGTCAGAAAATTTCTTCCTAGTTCTTGGTTGCTTCTTAATTTCCATCCACATGGAAAAACCATTATAGTAAACAACTTGTACAGGATGGAATTTTTTTTTTAAAAAAAAAACTCTACTGGGCCAAATGATACACCAGATCAAGCTCAACCCTTTCCCAAAGGAAAGAAACCAGGTTTGTTTTCAAATTGTCTGATGATGATAAAGATGGTTTTGTGCACCTTTTATCCCTCTTATATTTCTCTCTCCCACATGCCGATGGATTCTGTGGCGAATGAGGTTTTTAAATCTATTGGCTTGACCAAGCCATGTTCCTCTTTTAATAGATTTTAGCCTCTGTACTTCAAACAGCTTATTATTAGAAGCCAAGCTTTTAAGCTTTTCTCCTGATGACTGGAAGCCAAGTTATTGAAGCGAACAGCTAAGCCAACTTCCATAATTTAGAAAGAATAAAAACCCTGCCTTCCCAAGCTCAGGGAACCAAATGGTCACTTCCTTGATATCTTATGTCACACCTGAGTTTCTTTCGTCATTTCTGCCCCTGTTGTTCCCCGCAAAAGACACATCCCCATCCAATAAACAGGGAAATACCTGCCTTGTTACTTTGTAAATTATTTGAGATGCCAGCCTTTGACTTCCATTAATCATGCATAGCTGTCTTTGTTCAAGGGTCTGATGTAACTAAGTGGTTTGATTAATATTTAAATGTGAACTATATTTAAAAGCAAAGCATCACTACTTTGTTGCCGTCTGGGGGGGACGGGAGGGGGGGGGGGAGAGAAGGAAATTCCAAAAAGGAAAAGCCCACCAAAGAAGGGTAACCCATATCTCTTGGGGTTAAACTCTTTTCTCCATCTGTTGTCTTTTAAACAATTTATTGGCAAAGAAATGCATTCTTTGCTTATCTTGACCCATAACTCAGGTGGATCATGCTAAGTGTTTCATCTTTGACTATTAAGTCTTCAATTAGGCACCAGGCTAGAAACCAGGAGACTGTGAATTCTAGTTCCACCTTAGGCAAAAATGTTGGCTAGATGACTTTGGACCAATCACCAGGAGACTGTAAGTCTTAATTACGTCTTAGACATGAAAGTTGGCTGGGTGTCTTTGGGTCAATCACCAGGAGACTGTGAATTCTAGTCCCATCTTAGGTATGAAAGTCAGCTGGGCCTGTGGTTCTCCAACCAATCTACTTCACAGAGTTGTTGTTGTGGGAAAATAGGAAGGAGTATGTTGGCCACCTTGAATTACTTATAAAAACAGTACATGTGGGATTAAAATACATAAACTCTGAACTCTGAAATAGCTTTCTGTAATTTGGAGGCAGGAAATACACATAAAGTAGGGAGTAAATCCTAATGTAACTTAACATAATATAAAAAGGCAGTCAAGCCATAGTGGGGACAGTGTTAACTTAGAAGGACCAAAGTCCTCATATGATAGAATGATTTTCTATTTCCTTCACACTGCATTTTTTTCTGGTCATTTCTTCCACTGCCAGTGAAAACTCATAACCTGTCAGAAAACCCAGGAATTTGAATTTGAAAGGGTTTTCTAAGGAAGTTCTCTAGATAGCACATCCCCATATTATTTATTTATTTAAAACATTTATAATAGCCATCTATTATCTTCAAAAAAAAAACTTGTGGGCAGCTTCCAATCAAAAGTATTAGGATGTGTGTGGATAGGGGATCCCGCCCAACCTGAATGGTTGATTCTGAATCTCTGATTTGGTTCAAATTAATTTGATCCATTCAGAAAATAGATTGGATTTGTAGGGGGAATGAAATAGCTTCCTTCTGTACATTAGTAACAGGCTATCAGATATAATTTATAGAAGAATAACAGAGTTGAAAGGGACCTTTGAGGTCTTCTAGTCCAACCCGCTGCTCTATACCATTTCAGACAAAAGGTTGTCCAGTTTCTTCTTAAAAACCTTCAGTGTTGAAGCGCCCACAACTTCTGAAGGCAACTTGTTCCATTAGTTGATTGTTCTGTCTGATCAAATTTCTCCTTAGTTCTAGGTTAGTTCTCTCCTTGATTAGTTTCAAATGGTATATGCTTCATTCAAAATTGAGAATCTGATCCAGCACATTGATTTTTTTTTTCTGAGATCTCTAAAAAATTTGCAGCCAGTCAGCTGCAGGATTGGGAAATATCAGGGCTGTAGTTTAGATTTGATGGATTGTTGTGTCATCAAGTCAAGTGTTGAATCTTGGGAAACACAAACATAGAACTTCACCAAGATGCTCTCTCCTAAACTGGTCCTTCAAGTCTTCCAGCACTTTGACTAATGAAGTAATTTATGAGAATATAAAGATGTAAAAATGAGGATAGATAATGAAATGATGTCGGAAAGTTGTATTTATGATTAAATTGTAAATGTAGTAAACACAAGAATACATCATTAAGGAAATTAGAGATGGACTAATATGTCTTTAATGAATTAATTATTTTGTTATCCATTTGCCTAAAAGATATGTTAAAATTTGATAATATTAAATATTGTGAATATGAGAATATATAATTAAGGTAAACTACAAATTAAGATGAAAATTTTGACTGACTAATGAAGTAATTTATGAAAATACAAAGATGTAAAAATGATGATAGATAATGAAATGATGCTGGAAAATTGTATTTGTGATTATGAATATGGTTGATTTAAAATGTAAAACACCTGAAACCATGCTGTTCTCACAAAGATGTATTTAAATAATTAAAAAATAAAAAAACTTTTTCCAAAAATAAAGTCTTCCAGCACTTTATCAGAATAACAAAATCACAGACTTGGAAGGAAACTTGGTGGTCTTCTAGTCCACCCCACCTCTGCTCACGCAGGAGACCCTATGCCATTTCAGACAAATGGCTGTTCAATCTCTTCTTTAAAATCTCCAGTATTGAAGCACCCACGACTTCTGGAGGCCAGCCGTTTCATTGATTAATTGTTCTCACTGTCAGAACTAATTTCTCCTTAGTTCTAGGTTGGTTTTCTCCTTGATCAGTTTCCATCATCGCTTCTTGCCGTACCTTCAGGTGCTTGGGAGAATAGGTTTATAGATTTATAGATTAACATAATTGAAAGGGATCTTGTAGGTCATCTAGTCCAACCCCTTGCACGAGCAGGAGACCCTACACCAGTGGTGGCTAACCTTTTTGGGTTCCTGTGCCAAAAATTGTGTGTGCGCTCCCGTGCCAGCACCCAGAAGGCAATGTGTGTGATTCCCCCCATGCCCTCTGCACATGTGCATGCGATTCCCCACCCCCGTGCCACTCCCCTTACCTGCACTGCACCTCTCAGCTGATTTTCGGCCCATTTGAGGCATTTTTCGGCCTGCCAGAGTCTTGAGAGAAACCTCTGCAAGCTTTGCAGGCTAAAAAGTGGCCCCGTTTTGTCACTTCCGGTATTTCTGGAAATACAGGAAGTGATGAAACGGGTCTATTTTTCGGCCTGCAAAGCCTGCAGAGGCTTCCCTCGAGCCTCTGGCAGGCCAAAAAATCCCCCAAAATCAGCTCGGAGGCACATACATGCGCAGTGAGATACGTTTGCCTGGGGCTCGCGTGCCCACACAAATGGCTCTGCGTGCCACGTGTGGCACGCATGCCATAGGTTCACCATCACAGCCCTACCACCATTTCTGACAGATGGCAGCCCAGTCTCTTCTTTAAAGCTTCCAATGATGAAACTCCCACAACTTCTAAAGGCAACTTCTGTTCCAGGGATGGATTGTTCTCCATGTCAGAAAGTTTCTCTTTATTTCCAGGTTGAATCTCTCCTTGGTCAGTTTCCATCCGTTATTCCTTGTCTGTTAACCCCCCCTTCTTTGTGGCTATATGGGAGCATTGTAGAGCTAATTCTGCAGAAGTTCCCTGTTATTCAGTTTCAGGAAAGGGGTTGCTTAATACCCCTACAGACTTCCTCTGACAGGAATCTATGCACGCTCGGCTTTTCTCTATATAAAGCATTACGGGAGAAGGGAGAGTTCTGGAAGTGGTTTCTCTTTGTGTGCCGTCCAGACCCTAATGATTTACCCAGAGTGATTTACACCACTTCTTATCTTTGATTAATGCCCCTCTCTGCCAGCCTCTCCGTGTTATCTATCCACCTTCACGGGCTGCTTCTGAGCAGGTGCAACCTGTGCCCTAGAAGGAAATCTGCATTGGTTGAATAAAAGAAGCCAGCCATGTTGCAAAGGCGGTGTAACACGATCTCTGGTCCAAGGGCCCATGAGCAGAAAAGCAGCTGGGGGCTCTTGGGGGATGCACCCACCAAACAATGCCAGATTCAGTCATTTGATCCATCCTTGAGCAATTCCTTGAATGCAAGCTGGTGAGTAGCCAAAGGCTTGCAGTGAGGAGGAAATGGAAACGCGGGCTTTGAAAAATAAGCCAGCGGAGAGAAATGCATATGAGTTGCTTTGGAAAGGAGACTAGTAATAACAAGGCACAATCTCCTCCCCCCCCCAACTGCCCCAAATTCCCAACATGGTTAATCCTAGTTTCTCCCCCACTCCCATCTAGGCTGATGGATGAGCAGCAGAGGCACTGCCAAGAATGGTCAACTTGACACAAAAGATATAAAGGGTCCCCGAGTCTTTGAATGTGGCTGTTTTCTTGCAGTTGTTTCATTATGCAAACTAGGTAACATCAGTGCTAGAAGAAAGTGGAGTGTGGGGGGGGAGGAAGGAGGAGGAGGAGGAGGAGGAGAAGGAGAAGGAGA
>NW_020771603.1:0-12934 GCF_900518735.1 Pseudonaja textilis | reverse complement strand
ATCCAAGCAGCTTCTTCAGCTCCGACAGGAGAGTGGAGAATGGAAAGTGTTATGTCCCTGGAACTTGCCAAAGTCCCCACCCAGGTCCGTTCATGCTGCGGGGGCGTTTGCTGCCCCTCATTGGCTGGCCTCCCTCGACAGCCAGCTATAAAAGCCAACTGCAGGGTCCGGCCAGCCGCTGATCGCTGTGAGCCTGCTCCAGGCAGAGCTAACACGTTCAGTCCTTTATTGCTACAATAAAGTCTTGTTGCATCCAAGCCCTGGTCTAGCCTCTCATTGCTCGACTACAACACTGGCGACGAAGGTGGGATGGCTACCAGAGGCAATTCGCAACAGCTGAATCACTAAAACCGCTGAGCCGCAGCCGCGCCACCGGAGAGCTTGGTCAGCAAGAGCGAAAGTAATAAGTGTCTGTAGCCGCTTGTTAGCAAGCTACAGGGGAAAGTGAAGCGCTGCGAGCCGCAGCCGCTCAATACAAAAGAGCGCGAAATTCAAACGGCTGTCGTTTGAATTTCAAGCCGGAATACAGCGCGGTGCTGTTATTCCGAGTCACTGACACTTACGCAGGCGCGAAATTCAAAGCGCTATCAGAGGCGGTAAGCCATCACCGCCTACGCTCTCCAGCAGCGCGAAATTCAAAATGCTGCCAACAGCCGTTGCAGCTTAGCCACAATTGCAGCCCAGAGAGAGAGCAGAGAGGTTCTGTGGAGCCTCTCCAGAGCTGTAGTCACTAGCCTGACAAGAGCACAAGTGCCATTTTGTTGTCCCAGAGAGATTTCTCAACAGCATAACGCGCAGGAGTCCTCATCATGAACTCCAACCCAGCCTTCCCACCGTTCAAGCCGGAAGAAGAAAAATGGGAGTCATACAAGAATCGTTTTAACCACTATATCGACGCTATCGGTCTGGCTGATGCTGGGGAGCACAGAAAAAGGTCATTCTTCCTCAGTTATTGCGGAGCCATCGTTTTTGATACAGCCACAGCACTCGTCGCTCCATGTGAGTTAAAGAATGTTCCCTGGGCAGAATTGCTAGAGATTCTCACCAATCATTACTCCCCCAGACCATCACAAATCGCGAGGCGTTTCACCTTCCGGATGAGGAAGCAAGCGGAAAAAGAAACCGTCAACCAATATATGGCCGCCTTGAGGACTGCAGCCCTCCACTGCGGGTTCGGGAACTATCTTGATGACATGCTCCTCGACCAGCTCGTCTGCGGGGTCAAAGACCTTCACCTCCAAAGGCGACTACTCGCCAAGAAGGACCTCAACTTATCCCAGGCCGTCGAGGAAGCCTTGGCAGCAGAGCTGGCAACCCAGTCAGCCACTGAAATTCAAGGTCCCGTTCCCAAACAAAGCTGCGCCACCGTTCATTCAGAAGAGGTAGTCAACGAAGACGACCCTAACGATCAAACAGACATCCACCGCCTCACCCATGCCAAACAACCACAGGCAGGAGTCAGGCAAGAAACCAACAGCGCACCCAAACACATCATCCTGTGCCTATCCTGTGGCGGACCTCACTCGAGAGCTACGTGCAAATTCAAGGGTGCCATCTGTAACCATTGCCACAAAAAAGGCCACATCGCTAGAGTCTGCCAGGCCGCGCACAACTCAGCACAAAAGGTTCCTTCCTTTTCCCATTCTGGGCCTCAAAAGCAAGTACTAAATTGTCACACTTGCTACCATGCTAACCACACCTGTCACTCTATTAGTAAAATAACACTTTCCATTTTATTAGAAGGTAAACCTTGTCGTATGGAGGTTGACATGGGGTCAGCGCTCTCAATCATCTCTTGGAGCACCCTCAAGAAAATCCAGCCCAGACTATCCAGAAACCAGCTCCAGAAGTGCCAGATCTCCTTGAGGGATTATCAGGGAAAAGACATTCCAGTGCTCGGCAAAGGCAAGTTCCTTGTTAATTTTAAAGCTTTTAAAGGCCACCTGCCTCTAGTGGTAGTTAACGGCAACCTCCCCAGTCTTCTGGGGCTTCATTGGTTCCCCTACCTCGGCCTAGGGTTAACAGGAGTCCATGCTGTCTCAGCTTCTGACACTGACTCCTTATTCACTGACTACTCAGACGTATTCAGCAATGAGTTAGGGTGTTATAATGGTACCCCCATCTCGTTTGCAGTTGACCCCCAAGCGGTTCCAGTCCGGCTGAAACTGCGTAGAGTCCCATTCGCCATTCGGCCTAAACTGGACGCAGAGCTCGATAAATTATTAAAGCAAGGGGTCATTGAGCCGACAGACTTCGCCAAATGGGAGACGCCAATTGTCATACCCCTAAAAAAGGATGGCAGCCTGAGAATTTGTTCAGATTACAAAACAACAATCAACCGCTTTCTACAAGTTAGCGCGTACCCAGTTCCGGTCATTCAACATTTATTGCATACCTTTGAGCCTGGCAACATTTTTGCCAAATTGGACATGTCACAAGCGTATCAGCAGTTCCCTGTTGACAACCAAACAGCCGAACTGCAGACCATTGTGACCCACAGGGGTGCCTTCCGGTGCAAGCGTCTCCAGTTTGGCGTAAGTGTTGCCCCGGGCATCTTCCAATCCCTCATGGAGCGTATACTACAGGGCCTCCCTGGCATAGTACCCTACTTCGACGACATATTGGTCTCGGCCAGGGACAGACCCCAACTCTTCCAGAGAGTCAGAGCAGTGTTAGACAGGTTCAGACAGCATGGCCTCAAATTAAAAAAGGAAAAATGTGCCATTGCCACTAGACAGGTGGACTTTCTGGGCTATAGAATTGACGCCTCAGGCATCCACCCCCTAGACTCCAAGGTCAAGGCAATTCATGAGGCACCCACGCCAACCACTAAAGCCGAGCTACAAGCCTTTTTGGGATTATTGAACTTTTATGCATCATTTCTACCTCACAAAGCATCAGTAGCAGAGCCTCTACACAGGCTCTTAGATAAAAAAGCACCTTGGCACTGGGGACACAAGGAAGACACCGCTTTTCGCGCAGTCAAATCTCTGCTCACATCTGACGCAGTCCTTATTCAATTTGACCCACACCTTCCACTGGTACTAGCCGCGGATGCTTCCCCTTTTGGGATTGGCGCCGTATTAAGCCATAGACTACCCAACGGCTCTGAGGCACCGATCGCCTTCTTTTCCAGAAGGCTCTCAGCAACAGAGCGTAACTATAGTTAGATAGACAAGGAGGCTTTAGCCGCAGTGGCCGCGGTTAAGAAATTTCATGAATTCCTGTTTGGCCACAACTTTGAGCTAATCACGGACCACAAGCCTCTCCTGGGTCTTCTTTCCGGAGACAAGCAGACTCCCCAAGTGTTGTCTCCCAGAATGATGAGGTGGACTTTATTCCTGGCGGCTTATTCGTACAAGCTCATCCACCGCCCAGGAAAAACATTAAGTCACGCAGACGCCCTCAGCCGCTGCCCCCTGCCAGCTCCAGCAGAAGACCCGGCCCCGGTCCACGCCATCTTCGATGTCACCGAGCTCGACCTTCCTGTCACCGCTCTCGACATCGCCACCAAATCCAAGACGGACAAAACCATCGCCCAGGTACTGGACTGGGTGAGGAGGGGGTGGCCGGGCTCTAACCTCGCAGCCGAATTCACACCTTTTAAGACCCGTCAACAGGAACTGTCTAGCATACAGGGCTGCCTGTTGTGGGGCACCCGGGTTGTTATTCCGGCCTCACTTCGCACACCAGTCTTAGAGACACTACACGAGGGCCACCCGGGCATCGTCCGGATGAAGGCGTTGGCACGGAGCTACGTCTGGTGGCCTGGCTTGGACGATGACATCGTCAAGTGGGTAAGCTCATGCCAACCCTGCCAGGAATCCAGACCTTCCCCTCCAGTCACCACCCCCACAAAGTGGGAGAGCACCAACGCACCTTGGTCAAGGCTACACATTGACTTAGCGGGTCCTATTCACGGCAAAACCTTCTTGGTGGTCGTAGATTCATACTCAAAATGGATCGACGTGGCCCAACTATCCACGACCACCACGCTAGCAGTTACCAAGGCTCTAACTCGCCTATTCGTAACACACGGGCTACCAGATACCATAGTTTCGGATAACGGCCCCCAGTTTGCCTCAACAGAATTTAGCCGTTTCGCCACAAATCTTGGCATCCGACATATCTTCACGGCTCCCTTCCATCCTGCCAGCAACGGACTAGCAGAGCGAGCCGTTAGATCCACAAAAGAAGCGTTGGCCAGATTCAGCAAAGAAGATTGGCATCACAGACTCTCCCGTTTCTTGCTTAGTCAACACTCGACCCCTTGCATGGTCACCAACAAATCCCCTGCTGAACTTCTAATGGGTAGACGCCTAAGAACTGTGTTGGATAGGCTCCACCCTCACTATTGCCCTGACACCCCTCTCGCTTCAATGACGGGGGTCAGAGATTTTGTCTTGCAGGAACATGTATTTGCGAGGAACTATGCCGGAGACCCACTGTGGATTCCAGGGGAGATTGTAGCCATCACCGGCCCCCGGTCGTACCGAGTCCAGCTGGAAGACGGCCGCATCTGGAGAAGACACCTGGACCAGCTAAGGAAGCGACAGGGTACCTTCGCCAGTGTCGGATCGTGGGCTCAGGTCGACCCTCAGGTGCCACACCAAGCTCCCATCGAAGACCATGCCAGAGCCTCTGCACCACCACCACCCGGACCAGGGGAGCTGGCAGTAGACCGGGACTGCCCGATGGGTCCGCCACCGGCACCAGTAGATGGGGCCACGACATCGCCAACCAGAAGCACCACACCGGTGCCTGTGCAACCCTCAGAGCGAGGCTGCACCCCATCACCAACCCCACCGGGCTCCTTGAACTCTGAGACACTTGGTAACTCACTGGAGTTACGACGCTCGGGGCGCCAGCACAGACCGCCCGCTTATTTAAGTGACTATGCGTGTTTGCATCTGGGGGGAAGGGGTGTTATGTCCCTGGAACTTGCCAAAGTCCCCACCCAGGTCCGTTCATGCTGCGGGGGCGTTTGCTGCCCCTCATTGGCTGGCCTCCCTCGACAGCCGGCTATAAAAGCCAGCTGCAGGGTCCGGCCAGCCGCTGATCGCTGTGAGCCTGCTCCAGGCAGAGCTAACACGTTCAGTCCTTTATTGCTACAATAAAGTCTTGTTGCATCCAAGCCCTGGTCTAGCCTCTCATTGCTCGACTACAACAGAAAGGTTTATATTCCTTGCAGACAGCTGGTCATTTGCATCCTTTTGGAGTGTTGTTAAAGCACTTGGAGGTTTATCTGTGTTCCCAGGGTCACCTCTGTAGTGCTCCTGGTTCCTGTATTCTGCAATTTTTCCTCTGGAAATCCATTCCTACTCCCACACAGTTGAAAGGGTGTTCATCCCAAATTGAATAGCTAAAAAGAGCAGTGATGGCACAGTGGTTAGAGTGCAGTACTGCAAGTTATTTCTGCTGACTGCCAGCTGCCTGCAATTTGGAAGTGCATATCTCACCAGCCTCAAGGTTGATTCAGCCTTCCATCCTTCCGAGGTGGGTAAAATGAGGAGCCAAATTTTGGGGAGAAATATGCTGACTCTGTAAACTGTTTAGAGAGTAAAGCAGTGTAAAGCGGTATATAAGTCTAAGTGCTATTGCTATTACTATTGCTAAAAGTCTGTAGAGATTCTCAGTCCTCCGGAAAGTCATCCAAAAGATAAAATATAGATAAACCTCCAAGTGCTTCAACAACCCTCTAAAAGGATGCAGATTTATCAGTTGTCTGCAAGGAATATAAACCCTTCCATTCCCCACTGTCCCATCAGAGCTGAAGAGGTTTCCTGGATGAGAAGCAAAATATCTTCAACAGAAAAAAAACAAGAAAATCTAGTTTAATTTGCTATGGATTATTGTTTTAATTATATTATAAACTTATTATTTTCCTATTTTAAAATATAGTACGTAGCTTGAGAATGTACTAAGCAGAATCAGAATGAAAATTATATATTATTTTAAGTGTTAAATTTAGGGGAAAGATATAAAGGCGTCATACTTCAATCAGTGATTACAGGAGAAATTTTAAATAGAACAGACAAAAGATGCAAGCATAATGATTTAAATGGAGATGAACTAAATAAAATAGAATTAAGAGAGTGAAAAGAGGGGAGAAGCTATATAGAAAATGTAGAATGATAAATAAGATATGAAATGGTATATAAAGTGAGCATGAATTTGATTTATGTCTGTACAAAAAGATGTAACCCGGGACTAAGCCGCTTTCCAAAAAGAAGTTTTATGTTTTCATGTTTTGTGTTTAGTTTGTGTATGTTAGTTTATTGAAAATTAATAAAATTTAAAAAAAGAAAAAGAAAAAAACAAGAAAATCCAGTTGCCTCCTGAAAAAGCATCTTTGGGACAACCGTGATCTGGATGGACTGAGATTCTCTACAGAACTGAAAGACACATTGGTCAATGCTACTGAAGCCTCCCAAGCTATTTTAAAAAATCTATAAGGATTGTACCCTCCACATTCAACTCTTAGTGAAGTTCATCCTCTTTGGTGACTCAACATATCCCACTTAAAATGGGCCCTAAGATTTTGGAAAACAAAGAATAGTCTCCACTATTTTCCAAACCTTGTTGAGCAAGTTTATCCGTGAAAGAGCATCTTCCCTGATAATAAGTCTCTGCCTTTCAAAACTCCCTAGTTGCTCATGGATCGGTTCCTCATTGGGGAGAAAAACCCAGCTCATGATGTCCAGATCTGCTTTGACCTCTCCAGTTTGGTCCAAGTACATTTTATAGCCGGAAAGATTGCAAAACTCATTCTTCTCCAGAAAGGGATGGAACTAAAATAATACAGGAATTTAAAGTAAGAAAACTCTGTTTTTTATCCTATGTGGTGCTTTCATATTTGAAAATTCCTTGTACAGTTGTCTAACTTGCAAATGTGCTTCAATGGGAGAATTAAGATGTATCAATATCTTCAAAAGATGGAGTACATTTAAAAAATAAATAATGGTTAAAATGGTTCAATTATAAAGAAAATCCTAGAGCAGGTTACAAACAAACAAACAAAGAGGTTATTCATAAACTACTTGAAAAGGACAAGGTGATTGCTACAAAGCATGTATTTGTCATTAAGTAATTGCTCAAGCTAATCTTCCCCCAGGTATACCAGATGAGCTAATTCTACTTTATCATAAGGTTACATTAACTGGATCTCAGAAGTCTGAAAGTGCTAATCACCCAACAACTCATTTTTAAGTCTGAAAACTTAAGGGGGGATCCTTTCCAAGTTTCTTTCTTTACCCTTTATGCAGCTATCGTCTCCCCACTTCTTATCTAGTCATTTCTGGGCAGCATCCCTTCCTTCATCACCAATGTCATTCCCACATATTATTAAACTTCCTTAATAGATTGTGGGAATGCTTCTGAGATAATTTGATTGTAGTGAATTACTAAAAAACTCCCTCCTGATCTATTTAGTAAGAGTTTCGTTAGTTGAGAACTGGATGGTGTGATAATTTAGTGGATAAAATCTATTTGTAAAATTATATTCAATTTTTTTTAATGTTCTACAAAAAATGTTGTAGTCATGAGGTACATACAGACAAAGATGACAAATCATGACTTTTTATATAAAGGATTTACACCAACTCATAAGCAAAGCTATTTTGAAGCCTATTCAAAAATATTAATTTCAAATATCGATTTCTTGACAGAGAGAAATGCATAAATGAAATCTGGCAGAAAAATATCTGCATTGTAGAAGCTAGTGTTTAAGAAATTATGGTATCCCATATAAATACAAATGGATGGAAGATACTAAGTAGATGTTGTAATTTTTCTGATAGTATTATATATGGATCCTACTCACTGATAATAATATACTATGGTAGTTGTGGTAGAGCAATTCATGGTCCCCTTTAATTATTGTCTTAAAGCAAAGTCTGGGAGCCAACAGTCCTAGTCCTTTAACTAGGATTCCTGCAGAGAGGAGGGAGTGGATTAGATGATTTCTGGAGCACTTTGAAATCTTGGAAAGTAAAATTTTATGATGGTTATCACAAGCATGTACATACAGGCATATATTAAAATTCATGCTTCTTTTTTAAAAAATCATGTTTTCTATCTATCTATCTATCTATCTATCTATCTATCTATCTATCATCTATCTATCTATTTAACTATTTATCTATTTATCTGTCTAGCCATCTAGCTATTTATGTAGCTATTATTTATATTTCGTAATATGGAACATTATGCCCACAGCAGTTAGATTTGCCAAACTTGTTGATCTTATGTAGCACTAGGAAGTTGAGGAGGTTCTTCTTCCTCTCATTTGTATTCCTTCTTCAAAGGAACTAGCTTTGATGCATCCTTGTCTAGACCCCATACCTGCCATGGCTGCAGTCTTGAAACCACCAACCTCTCCTTGCTTGCCTTCCTTATCCACCTGGATCTGGATGAATACGCAGAACTCAATGCATGGGCCAGAGTTCTAATGATACTGTAAGCATGGTGATCATTTGGTATCGGGATGCTGTTTCTTTTTTCTTGGGTCTCCAGTGGTGCTTTCTGGGTGCATTTTCTTCGACCCTTGATAGAAAAGAACGGCCTTGAAAAAGAACAGTGAAAAGACTCGTCTTGGAACTGAGGTGATACAGAGAAAACTGGTTCAAAGACATCATCTTTAGATCCTTCTTTATCTTTGACATCAAAGTTCCAAATACTATGGACATATTTGAAAAGACTATCCCTTTCAAATGCCCATTTCACAAGGGGTGAGATGATCCAGACTTTTTCGTCAATGGGTCCTGGCAAATTTTCAAGTGTCAAATGAAAAGAAATGAATGTGTCCAAAAAAGAATCATATTCTGTGAAGTGAACAAAGACATTGACTTGTCTCCACTTAGAGAGGGCATCCCTGAGGGCTGCTGTATTTATAGTCATTGACAGTCGTTGTGATGCAACAACACAAATTCCATTCCTGTCAAGCAGAGGAGAAAAAATCCTCATGAAATTCTCTCCATTTTCTGTGTCTGAAACAAAGAGACCAATCAAGGTCCATCTGAAATGGAGGAGAAGTTGGATAATTCCTGGGTACTGGATCCCTTCTTTGGGCACCATCCGGTGGAAAAAAGGGAATTGATTTTTATCAATAAGATCTGCTGAACCAGTTGCATAACTCATCTGAAAAACCAACAAAGAATGCTGTATTATATTTTACTTATTTTCTTTATTTGTTTTTATTTTTTATTTATTTTGATTTGTCAATCGCTTACAAGATAAGAGGAATGAGTATATATGTAGTTATGAATACATGAAATGGGTACATATAAGAAAAATAAAAGAAACAATAGGACAGGGACGGTAGGCACATTGGTGCGCTTATGCACAGCCCCTACAGACCTCTTAGGAAAGGGCTGAGGTCAATAGTAGACAGTTTAAGGTTAAAGTTTTTGGGGTTTGGGGTAGAAACCACGGAATCAGGTAGAGCATTCCAGACATTGACCACTCGGTTCCTGAAGTTGTGTTTCCTGCAATCAAGTTTGGTGGGATTAACCTTGAGTTGGTATCTATTGTGTGCTCTTATGTTGTTATGGTTGAAGCTGAAGTATTCATTGACAGTTAAGTCATTGCAGTGTATGATTTTATATACTATACTTAGATCGGACCGAAAGTTGCATAATTCAAGGTTTTCTAGGTCTGGTGGCATAAGGTATTCTACAACAAGTAGAGGAGTGGAAAATTCTTCTTGTGAAATATTTCTGGGCTTTCTCAACTGTGCTAATATCAGATACATAATGTGAATTCCAGACTGATGAGCTGTATTCGAGTATTGGTCTAGCAAATGTTTTGTATGCTCTAGTTAGTAGTGTGATATTACCAGAGAAAAAGCTACGTAAGATTAGGTTAATAACTCTTAATGCCTTTTTGGCTTATGTGGGCTCTAGCACTTAGATCATTAGAGATGACTCCTTTACAGAGCTTGGATCATCAACAAGGTCGTGACTATTCAGCTTGTATTTTATTTTCTGATTTTTTTTGCCAATATGTAAGACAGAGCATTTATTTGTTGAGCTTTGAAGTTACCATTTCTTTGACCATTTTGATACATAGTCAAGATCTTTTTGAAGGGTAGCAGTATTGTCTGTGGTATTGAACAGCTTTACATCATCAGCGAAGAGAATGCAGTTGCTCTTAATATGACCACAGAGGTCATTTATGTAGAGTATGAAGAGAGTTGGTCCTAGAACACTGCCTTGGGGGACACCACTGCTGACAGGTACAGAATTTGATAGGATGCTCCCAATTTTGACCATTTGTTGTCTGTTCGACAGGAATGCTTCTATCCAGTTATTCAGTTGTCCAAAAGATACCGTAAGATTTTAGTTTTAGGAATAGTTTGTCATGTACCACTGAATCAAAGGCTTTACCGAAGTCTATGTAGATTGCTTCGATTGTTTTGCCCTGATCAAGTTGTGTAGTCCATATGTTTTTGCAGTGTAAGAATTGCAGATTGCAGAATGGTTTTTTTTCTGAAACCAATTTTTTTATTAGAGAGAAGGTTGTTTGACTCTAAATGGAAGATAATGGATTGGTAAATAATTGATTCCATGACTTTACAGGTGACGCAGCCTAAGGAGATTGTCTGTAATTTTCAACTAGGCTGGGGTCTCCCTTTTTGAAGATGGGGATGACCATGGCTTGTGACCATAGTTTAGGAAAGATTGTCCTGAAGATTGTCCTGAAAGATTTTTCAAAGATTATGCTTAGAAGTTCTGCTATGGCAGTGGATAGCCTTTTTAAGAAGTAGGCACATATTCCATCCAGTCCAATAGATAGAGTTGGTTTTAGATTGCATAGTGCTTTTTCAACATTGCCTTCTGTAAAATCCATATATATTAGATCATTATAGTTTTCTGTGGTTCAGCTAGGAAATACTGGGCATGATCCATTGCTTTTTACAAGTACTGAGCCAAAGAATGTGTTAAAGATGTTGGCTTTAATGGTGTCGTCATTGCAGTCATTACCATTAGGCTTTAGGGGAAAAAGGTGGAGCCTCCTCACTGATGGACCGTAGATCACGACTCTCTGCGGCTATGGTCCGTGCTCTTTTGTTGGGGAGCCCCGATCATTACGATTAGGGGCTGAAGCTGCCTTGGAGGGGCGGCGGAGTAAGGGGAAGCCACAAGCCAGGTTGAGGGGAGCCGCATCTCCCCTTCTGAGCTTGGTCTTTTTCCCCCCGAAGACGACTGCAGTGGTCGTTTAAAATGGTCAACCTGAAGAGGAGGACTCAGCTGGATGAAGCTTTGTGCAGGAGGGAAGAAAGAGGTGGATAACATCTGAACCAGGACAACTGGGCAATACAACTAAACAAAAGTACCCCAGGATTAAGGTAAAATGGAATTTTTAAGAAAAGAAAATTGAGCAGTGAAATTAGAAAGAGACAGGAAAAAAAATAAGAAAATATTTTTGACAGCTAAGTGGGGCTTTGAATCAGGAAAGGAAGAAGCTGGAACTAAAGATTGAACTAAATTAGACTAAAATATTTTGGCAATAAAAAGGCATAAAATAAAGCTGGACTTAAGATTGTCAAAAAATAATAATAATAAAGTTTACAAATTGGAGACTGGACTCTGCTGGAATATTGAGGTTCGAAAAACCCTAAACAAAAAAATGGGGGAAAAACGTGAAGACTTTGTATAATGGAGAGTGCCACCTTTTGACAAAAACTTGAGCACAAACAAAAGGAAAAGAATCCTGTTTCTGAATGAACTTGTGTGGATTTAACACTAAAGAAATATTGAAATGAAGTAAGAGTCTTAGAAAGTGAAAGCAGAACCAGAAAAAAGATAAAAGCAAGGAAAGACTGACTGTGGGATTGATTGATGTTTTGGTATAGACCCTGGGCTGGAATAATTGAGAACTTTAGAAAATTGAAAGAAGAAAGAAGGAAAGTAAAAGTGGTTTTTTGTGGACTTTGATGATCATAAAATACAAGAGTGTGTAATGATGATATCTCTTTGGGAATTAAAAATGGAACTTAAAAATATGAGAGAATTACTACAAGAAAGAGGCAAATCACTTTGCTCTGTGTTAGAAAAAATGGAAATGGTGATTGAAGAACAAGAAGAAAGAGCTTCAGAGGAGGAGGAGTTGACTCAAGGAGAAGACATTTTAAATAGACAATTAACAGAAAGAATACTACAAAGAAGTGGAGAAAGAAGGAAGGTTAAAAAGTTGAGATTTAAGAAGGCAATCAAAAGGGGGAATACCTATGAAGTCGGGAAAAGCAGAAAGACTCAGCAGAAAAGGGGAAAGGAAGATATTAAGAAAGAGGGATATAAACTGGAATGAGAAAAGATATGGGGAAAAGAGGGGGAGGAGGAGCAGTAAGAAACAGGTGCATGAAATAAAGAAATACAGAAATAGTAAAATGTTGAAAAGAAATTGTTTTTTCAGAGAAAATGGTTGATGAATTAAAAAAGGGATTCTGCAGGGTGACAAGGGGTAATAAGAATATTTCTGCAATTAAAAATATTTAGAAAATAGGGTAATATAGATATTGATAACTTTTATTAAAAATTAAGGAGGAAAAATATGATGCGGAATCCAAATGAAAAGATGTAATAATTATTATTGTAACTTCTTAAAAATAATAGTTTATTGGGAATCAAGATGAGGGAATAAAGGTATATTTTAATCATTGAGGTGTCACACTCAAAGCAGTAAAAGGGGGGAAACCTTTACTTGTTTTTTTTTTCTTTAGTGTTAAAATTTGTATTAATCTAGAATTTATAAAAAGAATGTGTAATGGAAAGGAAATATGAAAGACTAAAGAACCAACTAAATTAATAAGTTAATATAGACTATTAAAAGCAAGGAGAACATTGGTAACTATTATTATTATTATTATTATTATTATGCAAACACATATTGTTTATCTTTATTTTTAAAATAAATATTAAAGGATTATATTTGA
>NW_020771602.1:0-12938 GCF_900518735.1 Pseudonaja textilis | reverse complement strand
TACTAAAGGTAGCCTCTGTTCTAAAAAAAAAACTATTAACAGTCAAAAGGGAGAAAAAAAGAAAGAAAAATTAGATGAATATAAGAGAAAAAACCAGTCTAGTTACAGTTACTAAATCATAATGGAAGTTCAATGAAGACAAAAGTAAAAGTAAAAAGCCAAGCCTCAGTTTGACATTCTCTTTAAAAAATCGCTGCTAAGTCAGTTTCATCAATCTTTGTCCAAAGTCTTACAGGATTCTTCTCATTTTAGAGTGTCCTTAAGTCCCGAATAATTAAAAAAAAAAATTCTCACCAGCCGATACACTTTTTCTTTCTGTCTCTTCCTTCCGGAGCTGTCACAGCTTCAGCAGCTTAATGGCTGCCTCTCCACCGATGGTAAAGGGGCTTCTTCTGGATCAACCAGGGACCAGGTATTGACCAAAGAACAGAGAGTATTGAACAAAGAATTGCGAAGACTGACAAAAAAATTGAAAATTTTCAACAAATGATGGCGAAACAGGAGGAGAGACTCCAAAAAATTGAGGAGAAAGACAAACAAAGAGATGAGAGAATTGGAAATATTGTTAGCAAATTAACAACGGTGGAACAAGATATAACTGGGATGTTGAAGTGGGAGATGGATAGGTCAGAATTTTATCTCAGATTTCAAAATATAGAGGAAGAAAAAGGACAAGATTTGGCGGCTGTAATGATAGAAATTTTGGCTGGAGGTTTGGAGATAACAGAGGAAAAGATGATGGATGGAGTAGATGAGATATACCGTATCTTCACAAGATATGCGATGAGGAATAAGCTACCAAGAGAGGTTCATGTCAGATTTACTAAAAAGACTATTAAAACACAAATATTACAAGTGGCAAGAGATAAGGTGTTGAAATACAAAGGTAAAGAGATTGTGGTTTTAAAACAAGTGCCCAGAAGAGTGAATGAGATGAGAAGAGAATATCGATTTTTGACCAAAAAGTTATTGGAAAAAGAGGTGAATTATAGATGGTTGATTAATGTTTATATGGCAAGAACAGAGACACAGAATCGACTCAATTGAGAAAGCAGAAACATTCTACAATGAATTTTTTGGAAGAAGAGAAATAGAGACAGAAAAAGAGACCATCTCAACTGAATCTCAAGAAGACCAGATGGGAACGGGGAAAGAAGAAGGTGCGGTAGGTGGACAAATGGAGGCCAAAGAACAACGTGAAGTAAGATCTACAAGAACTGTTTGACCTAAATACAAAACATAACCATGGAGGGAAAAAAATTGATTTCTATGAATATAAATGGATTGAACTCAGCTATTAAAAGAAGAAAAATCTTTCATAAATTAGAGAAGTTAAAATTTGATATAATTTGCCTACAAGAAGTACATATTAAAAAACAACATCAATGATTATTGGTACGACCAAAACTGGGGAAAAATTTTACCTCCTTGACTAACTGTAAGAAAAGAGGAGTGGTCCTGTACATTAAAGAAACTATTGCAGAAAAATTGATTTATACTGATGAAGATGGAGTGGATAACAATATAAAAACACTGCTTGTTGCAATTTATGCTCCGAACGATAAACAAGAAGAATTTTATAAAAAGTTACATATGAAATCAATTGGACTGGACCATGTCAATATAATTATGATGGGAGATTTTAATGGAATTGTAGATAATAAACTGGACTATACAGCGACAGCATTAAAACAAAATAGAAAGACTCTCCCTAAATCATTTTTTAAAATGGTAGATGAATTAAATTTAAAAGATATATGGAGAGAAAGAAATGGTAAAACCCAACAATATACTTTTTATTCAAATAGACATTTATCATGGTCCAGAATAGATATAATTTGGACTTCATCAGAATTAATATCTAACATTCAAGAAATAAATATAGAAACGGGTATATGGGCAGACCATAATCCAATGACAATTAAATGGAAAGGACAAAGAAGAAGATCTAGATGGACATTAAACAATGTTATTTTAAAGGAAAAAAAACTTTACACAATGGATGGGCAAAGAATTGGCTTTCTTCTTCAGTGAAAATAAAAAAGACGATACTTCAATGCAGAATGTTTGGGATACAATGAAGGCATATGCGAGAGGATTAATAATGGACTATACAAAGAAAAAGAATATTAGGAAGAGGCAAACTATTAAAGCTTTAGAAGATGATTATAAAAAACTGGAAAAAGAATTGCAGAATATGCCACAGAAAAAAGATATTAAATTCAAAATGGATATAATTAAACATAAGATGGGTCAGGCAGAGAAAGAAGAATTGGCACAAAAAATTAGAAGTGCTAAACAGAACTATTTTGAAGATGCAAACAAACCAGGTAGATGGCTAGCATGCAAATTGAGAAAGGAGAAAGAATCTAGGAAAATAGTACAGTTAATAGATGATCAAGGCCAAATGTGTTATGGTAATAAGGAGAAAAAGACAATTATCCGAGACTTTTATGGACAATTATATAAGCAGGAGGATTTTGATGAGGAAAGAATTAAGCTTTATCTAGAAAATGCTAACCTACCTAAGATATCTGAAGAGACTGAAAAAAATGTTAGAAAGTACTATAAGAATGATGGAACTAACGGAAGCATTTAATAGGCAGAATAATGGAAAAGCACCAGGCCCAGATGGGCTCCCGGCAGAATTTTATAAAACATTACAAGAATCGTTGAGCACTCCACTGTTAGAAGTTATGAATGAAGCCATGTTAAATAAGAAAATACCCAAAACATGGTCAGAAGCTTATATTACACTTATTCCAAAAGAAGGGGCCGATCCATCACAAATTAAGAACTATAGACATATTTCTTTACTGAATGCAGACTATAAAATTTTTGCTTCCATCTTGGCAGAAAGGCTCAAAAGATACTTAAATAACTTTATTCATCCTGACCAGAATGGATTCCTGCCAAAGAGACAAATTAGGGATAATATGAGGGTAATTCTGGACACCTTGGAATATTACGAGGTGCATCCTGAAAAACAAATGGCTTTGAAATTTTTAGATGCCCAAAAGGCATTTGATAATGTGAACTGGAGATTCATGTTTTTGTTATTGGAACAGATGGGCTTTGCTAGAAAATTTATTCAAGCAATAGAAGCCATATATGATAAACAAACGGCAAGTTTAATGATAGAGAGAGATTTTACAGACTCTATTAATATAAGAAAAGGCACAAGACAAGGTTGCCCATTATCACCTTTGTTATTTGTATTGACTTTGGAAGTGCTGAATAGAAACATTAGAGAGGATCCAAATATAAAAGGAATGAAAATTAAGGAGGAGGAATTTAAATTGCAAGCCTTCGCGGATGATTTGGTTTTTATTTTGGAAGATCCTCTAGGAACAGCTTTAAAGCTACTGGAAAAGATAGAGATGTATGGTGAGATGGCGGGCTTGAAAATAAACAAAGATAAAACAAAGATCTTGACAAAGAATATGTTACTAAAACAAAGAGATGAACTGGCAGATTTATTGAAAATTCAAGTTACGAATAAGGTTAAATATTTGGGGATACATTTGACGTCAAGATGCACTACATTGAAAGAGAATAACTATATTAAACTTAAACAACAGATAGCATCTGATTTGAAGAAATGGGAAAACCTACAATTGTCATTGATAGGTAGAATTTCAACAATCAAGATGAATATTTTACCCAGAATTTTATATTTGTTCCAAACCATACCAATCAGGCTTGGTAAAGATTACTTTGAAGAATTAAATAAAATTGTGTTGAAGTTTATATGGCAAGGTAAGAAAGCCAGAATAAAATTAAAACTTCTACAAGATGCTAGAATTAGAGGAGGATTTGGCCTTCCGAATTGGGAGTTGTATTACCAAGCTGCAAATTTAACGTGGGTTAAAGAATGGATAACATTAAGAAAGACTAGATTGTTGACATTAGAAGGACATGATTTATTACTGGGATGGCATGCTTTTCTGTGGTATAAGGGAACTAAATCGCAGGGTTATTTTAGAAGGCATTATATAAGGGAGTCTTTATGGTTGAATTGGGAGAAAATTAAGAGAAAATGTTATTTGAAAATCCCAGTCTGGCTATCAACTATTGAAGCCTTTTCTTATCCTATAATATATGAGAAGGAACAAACAGTTAGATATGGGGAAATATTGGATGAAAAGAGTGAACTTAAAACAATGCAAAAACTAGAAGAACAAGGCATAAAGATGAATTGGTTTTCATATGCGCAAATACATTCAAGGTATCTTATAGATTCTAAAACGGAGGGATTTTATGATAAATTGACTGATTTAGACAGGATTTTGACAGGTACTGATGAAAAAGTGATTAAAAAATTATACAGTTATTTGTTGGAAATTTTATTAGAGGAGGAACAAGTTAAAGAAACGATTATTGTTTGGGGGAAGAATTTTGAATATGGGATTGATTTGGAGAAATGGGAAAAATTGTGGTCTCAAAATTATAAAATGACAATGTCAACAGCTTATAAAGAAAACTTGTATAAGATGTTTTACAGGTGGCATTTTCCCCCGACAAGAATTGCACAAATGTTTACGAACAAATCTGAAAAGTGCTGGAAATGTCATCAGATACCTGGCTCATACTACCATATGTGGTGGACTTGTGAGGACGCTAGAAAATACTGGACTAAGATTCGCATATGGGTGGAAAAAATGACAAAGACACATATAGACTTGAAACCAGAGATTTTTTTATTGGGAATCTTACCTGATATATATAATAAAAAATTGAAGTATTTGATTGTAAATATATTAACAGTGGCTAGGATTGTATTTGCTAAAAACTGGAAGAGTAAGAAAACTCCATCAGAGGAAGAAATTATTAAGAAAATATTGGATTGTGCTGAAATGAGTAAATTGACATTTGAAATTAGAGAACAAGAAGATAAACAATTTTATGAAGTTTGGGATCTTTTTTATCAATGGTTAGATAATAAAACATAATAATAGAACATTCAGATTTAGCATAAAAAATTTTATTTACTTTTTTTTTTGATATTATCTTTATAAAATATTATCAAGATAGATTTGGTATGATCTTATGATTTATTGCAAAATAAACTAAGTAAACTATAGTTATCTCGTTAAAATATGAATTAACAAAATTATAGATAAATGATTTCTTTAGTGATGATATTAGGTTATACAATTATTGATTGATAATATGAGCTATTATGACTAGGAAATGGATGCACAAAAAAAAGTGGTAAACCAACCGATGCACTGTTTGTAAATTTATGAAGAAGGATGATATTTTTATGTTTTATGTGGTATGTCTATGTTGTTTTGTTGTTAAAATAAAAAACTTTAAAAAAAAAGATTACTCCACCCCCCACACTTTCTTCCTCCATTGAAGAATGGCAGATACACAGATCTGATACTGAGATTCATGGAGCTCTGCTATCTCTGCTCTGGCATCTTGTTGTTTTCTCTGCCAGCTCTATTTTGTCTTTTGGTGTTTGGGTTTTTTCTGCCTCATCCCTGCTCTGATCAGCTCTCTCGACCTGCCCTTTAATTTTCTGGTCAGCTCAATTCCACTGTCTGGTCTGCTCCTCTCAATCTTCCACTCAGCTCAACCATTGCTTTCCCCATTGCTCTCTGCACTGTTCTCAGACTCTAGCTCACTGCTCAGCCCCTTGCTGCTGGCTCTCCTCCTTGCTGTGCTGCCACTGCTTTTTGCTCTGGAGCCACGTGGCTCCTATTTGCTGGTCCATCGTGCCAAGACTCTACTTCCACCAACAAACAAGCCTGCCTGGATGGTCATCAACAAGTTCACCTCTCCTCTCTTCTCCTCCTCCCTTATCCACTCTGTCACCACCTTGCCTCTTTGTTCTTTGCCAGTTGTTGCACTGCCCTTGGTTTTCTGGCCTCTCCACCCCACAGCTAATTTTCCTCCCTGCACTACAGCTGGCCCCACTTGCTCACTGGCTCATCTCTTTATTCTCCACCTTTTTGCTGCCCACAGTTGGTTTGCCTCTCCACTCACCTCATTTCAATGGGCCTCCAGTCTCTTGGGTAGGTCTCTCAGGTGAAGCTCGCCTTCTTTCTCTCTTAATTTCTCCAATCTTCCTCTCCTTTTCCTTTCTTTTTCAATGACTTATCTTTCCCTCTCAATCTCTCCTCCTACCATTTTATCTTAGTTTAATAGCAACCGTTCTGTGATGTAACACTGTTCATCACTCTGTTGCCACTATCTAAGTAATCTCTTCCTTAGAATAGTAATCTCTTCCTTAGAATATATTTATTTAAGGGCATTATCCAGCTGTTTCTTTTAATGTCACTGACTGTAGTAGAATGAAGCCTGGATACCCAGAAGGAAGAGGCTGCATACTAGAGAGCAAAGAGACAGCCATGCTTAGATCAGTTGTCGACAACTCACGGTTCCGGAACTGCATGCAGCTCTTTGGACCCCCTGCTGTGGCACCCTGTCCCATCACTGGCTGACCCCGCCCCTTGCCCTCCCTCACCTGGCCTTTGAAGGTAATGGCGATAGCAGGGAATGGAGAAGCAGCCGGGGCTGATTTTCTGGTGCTTCAGTCTTGCTGCTTGTTGGTGCTGGGTGTACCTTCTGGCCCTTGTTGGTGCTGGGCATGCCTCACAACCAACACTGGCCTGCTAATATGAGAGCTGGCAGGGTGGGAATGGGATCTCGGAGGAGGGGACATTGGAAATTGTGATGGGCCCACAGCGCCCAGCCACGTGGCAGAGGCTTCTCTTCGGGCAATCCCTCTCCTCCCCCTCCTCCCCTCCTTCTCCTCTCGCAATCCCCTGGCTGGCTGTGGCATGGCTGGGAGGGTGTGCATGCATGGGGAGAGCCCCCCTTAAATGTGCAGCTGCCCACCCCGCCCACCCCTTGGCTGAGCCAAAGAGGGAGCCCTTGCCACGGCTGGCAATCATTCCTTAGACAGCCCATTCCTCAGACAGCGTGGCTAGGTCATATGAGTGGGTAGGAGTGAGTGACATCAAGTTGGCCACATCCACCCAGGTTTTGTGGCTCCCAGTGGGTTTTTGAGTGTTTAAGGTTGCAGACCCCTGGTTTAGATAAATTGGTTTGGAGAAATAGAGTTTATAAGGCTCCTTCTTAGCAATTATCTGAGTACATTTATAGTGATGCAAATAGTAAAAGAAAGTAACTTCTCTTTCTTGATTCTTGGGACAGGATAAAATATCTCTCTCTCTCCCCCCCGCCCCTCACACACACACAAACATGCATCTATCTACCATCTTTAGACTTCTGTCAATGCAAATGTAATTCCTCAAATGTGATTGGAGTTTAAGTATGCTTATTGCAGTGCACAGTAATTATCAGTCTCATCTTAATCATCTCAATCATAATCATTTTATAATATCACCTTCAAATACAATTTCATTATTTTATTCTATAATGTTTGTAGTTTCTTTTTAGTTGGACAATTGTTAATGAGCAAATGAACAAACTATTCATTTTAAGATGTTATAGCAGTGCCATGAAACTCTGTATGATTTTTCAAAATGTTCTTTTTTAAATTTCACATAAAATACTTTGCAGTTTTATTAATAGAAAGTTGTCCTAATTCTATGGCCAGCTGCATGGAAGTCTTCAAGAAATAAGAACAGACAAGTCCTGTACCCTAATTTCTTTCACAAGCTGCTCTTCTTGTTATGCAGAGGGAAAATTGGATAACATCACAGGAATGCATTTTTATTCAAAACCTAGTGAAAAGATTAATTTAGAAAACTTGATTTCTGGCCAGCCATTGTGACTATTATTATGAAACCATTTAATCATCAATGTCTCTGCTGATGTTAATGGAACTATTTGTCAGAAGTGGGCATAGAACTTCACATTGCTAAAAGAAATAAAAAGTCACAATGCAATAGCAGGTTAATTATAACAGCTCAGAAATATTAAATGGAATAATCCAAACTGCTATAATAAAAGACTAGTCAATATAGATTCTTGTGTTTGTTGTCATAACAACCCTAACAGATAAATTAGTGCCCTTCCCTGAGTCTCTGGAGCCTCCTCATTTGTCAATAAACACGGAGCAAAAGGAACATGTTTATCTGTGATTCAAGTAGTTGTTTAAAACATAGTAGTAACAAAAGAAATCTGTCCAAGAAATGTTTACAGATTGACTTGCTACCTTTTTAAGGTAACAATACGGGTTGTTAACAATATGGGTTGTTGTGCATGTATGTATCACTAGGTGCTTGAATCTTCCATTTTAAAGTAGGTAGTATATATGTGGGTTCATGCATGCCCACATGTCTGTGCATATGCATGCTTTGTGTTCCAGGGTTTCTATGTCTCTGTCATGCTCACTTTTTATTTGCAGACCCCAGTTTGCCCTACAAGGTTTAATACATTTAGCTTAAAATGTGCTATTAAATTCACTGCAATTTTTTTATCTCTAATTTCATTAAACTTTTGCTTTTTTTTATTTGAAGCATAATGCCATATCTTTAAATATTTACTTGCCAAATGACTTCTGGTTTTCTAAAAGAAACAGAAGTATTTTTCCCATGAATTTCATGAGTACCTTCCACCTCAACAGCAACATCTTAAAATCAAGACTACTGATAACTCCATTGGAAATGCATAAATGTCTTCAATAGTTGTCCATCTGTATTTTCTGATATATGTCCACATTGCATTATTATGCCAGGAAAATTTAGAGAATGTTAATGAATCCTGAACTTGAAGCAGTGGCCATTTGCAAGTACAAATGACTTAGACTGTCTGTCATTTGAGGATGAACAAAGCATTGATGATGTGAGAACATCATGATCTGGCAATTCTTTCATTCCCGCTATCAAATGTAAATTAAGAAAGACTTCTTAACTTAGAATCTTTGGAAAACAAATGTCACAATTTTCAACAGCCTTTCATTATTCTGTGCAAATATTATTTGAAGAACGGACAATATGCAACCATTATAATAAAACCAATAGATTAAGCAGAATTACATACATACATAATGTTCTATGGGCATTTCTATTATTTTTGTTATTTTAGATTACATCAGCTCAAATAGAGATTTCCCTCCTCAAAATTAATCATATCCTATTAGCTGCTAATGTCTGTAGAGATTTAAGATATATATTTTTTAATCCAAGACTCCTGGACTGGACCTACAATTTGGCAAAGTAAAGTTGTTAGTCCAGGTAAAAATCTATTGGAATTTCTCCAATTTATTGATAAAGCTATGCAATTCCAGAACAAGACAGACTGAACAACTATTTTTGCTTATTTGCAAAAATAGTTGTTCAGTCAGAACCATTACCCTTGTTTTTGGTAGTAAAACATTGTGAGTAAGACTCAGTGCTGGTTTACAATTTCAAAATATGAGAAAATTTATTGCATTTCTTACTTTCTGCCTGAAGACTGTTCTCCAACTTGGGTATAAATTATGTAAGCTTGTTTCAAATGTTATTTATTATAAAGACATATAGCAACTTACTTATTTTTCATAATCCATTAGTGCTGTTTCTTTCAATTTACTTACTTTTCATAATCTATTGAAGCTGTGTGTTTTTAATTAAAAAGTAAATAATGATTTTCTAATTAGCATTATGAATTTGTTTTTATATGCTTGTTACATATTTTTAGGGTGGGCTTCAAAATTTTTAGCAACGGGTCCTCTGCCCAGTTGCTGGGTGGCCATGGCCATGGTGGACATGACCTAGTCGGCCTCCTGCACCATGGGGGCGGGGCATTTTTGCCCTCCCTGGACTCCAGGGGCTTTCCTGGAGCCTCCGGGAGGGCGAAAACAGCCCCCCAGGCTCTGGAGGCTCTCTGGAAGCTGGAAACTGGCCCATTTCTGGTTTTTCTGAACTTCTGGGAGGCCTGTTTTTCGCCCTCCCCGAGCCTCTGTGCATGCCCTGCACTTATTTGCATCCGAAACGGGCCACCTGGAGACTCCGGGGAGGGGCAGGGCGGGCAGGGTCAGCCAGGAATAGGATTTGGGGGTTCTCCGAACTGCACATAATCTTAGCTAGGGGCTGTCTCAAACCCCTGAGAACCCCCAGCAGCCCACCCCTGCATGTTTCAGCTCATTTGATTTGCATCAAGTAATGAATATCATTAATTTTTTTGAAATAGAATTACATTGTACCTCAACTAAAGAAGAACAAGAATGTGAAAAGAGTTATTGAAGCATTTACTAGATTTTAAGACTAGTTTTGTTGTTATTTAGGTAATTATGAAACCTCAATATATTTTAACAATTAAATAAGAAACTGTATATTCTGATTATTGTATATTTAAAATTAAAGAATTTCAACCATCTTTATGTCTAGGGTTTGCTTTTCAGTTTCCAATGTCTGTATATTTTTCTTTTCACTTTAATTGTTATAGAAGGAAGGGAGGGAGAGAGATTTCCAATTCTCCAATCCAGATTTCCACAAGGAAATTCAATTCAAATTGGCAGAATTCAAAAGTTGCTCCTGTATGAACACAGTCCATGAAATATCAACATAAGTTTACATATTTCTTTGTAAATATACATATACATATATAAAGTTCTAGTTAGGGAGAAGCCACCTAAAATTTCAGGGAACTTCTTAATTTGCCTTCTTATGTCAAAGGATGACATGAACATTCTACATGCAAAGAATGTGCTCTTTACTGCTAAACCACAGTTCCTTTTAAGTGAGTTCTTGTCAGGGGTGGAATGCAAATGTTTTTTACTATCAGTTCTGTGGGCATGGCTAGGCCATGTGACTGGGTGGGCATAGCTGTTTCCTCCTCCTCTTCCTCCTCTCCTTCTTTTCTTTTCTTTTCTTCGCAGTACCTCGCACCTTCTTTCCCCCCCCAAGCTCTGTTTTTTTTTGGGGGGGGGGGGGCTCCTGGGCCTCAGGGAAGCCTTCTGGGAGGCTGTTTTTGCTCCCGTGAGACTTCCCTGAGGCCCAGGAGGCAAAAAATGGAGCACGGGGTATGGGCAGCACCCTCCCCACCCTTGCACACTCTTTTTTGCCTTCTGGGCCTCAGGAAAGCCTCCTGGGTGAAGCAGTAAGACAGTGAGGGGGATCCCGGCACAGCTGATCATTGGAACAGGTGACCATCGGGAGGAAAAAATAAAAGAAATACCGGTTCAGCCAAACTGGTAGCTGTTTTTTACTACCAGTTCAGCCAAATGGTAACATTTTTTACTACTGTTTCACCCGAACTGGTAGAATACCACCACTGGTTATTGTGCTCTGCTGAACTAATGTTTTAATATTAGAATGCTTTGAATCTCTTTATAAGAAAGAAAAGCAAAATCTGTTTCATGTGTATACTACAGACCACAAATCAAGTGTGCTTTCCTTTATAATCCCTGGAGGAAGAACTAATATAGAGCAAATAAAATGAGGACACATTGTTCATATATTCTGAATAACCCCAAACAGAAATTACTTGCTTTACATGTTGCAGTAATATCTTTCTGAATATCATGTATACAACTAGATTTATTTTTAATTATGTAGAATAATTAGCTATCACCTATATGTGGATGTATATAGTCCCAGCTGCCACTTTAACATTCAATGTTTAAATATTTAGAGACGGAGGAAAATGATTCATAGCAAACATAACTCCGAAGAATATTAGCATTTGTCTTTGCAATATTGCAGTCTGCCCCAATTTATTCAAGCCCGCTGTTTTTACCTCAGAGTATCTTCATTCAAGAAAGATTTTTGCTGAATTTGTTCATCCTCTCCTGCATCAATCCCTTTGATTAGGGGTCTCACTTGTCAAACTCAGTCCCTTTTTTTGCATGGCAGTTCCATATGTTTGGTACAGCTGTTCCTGCTTTTAGATAGAAAGTGATTACACTCTGCTTAGTTTTCTATCCTTGTCTGGATCCAGCAGAATAGTCTTTCCTGCTTGAATTTACCTCAGATTTGAAGTACTTGAAATACTGCTCCCATTTAGGTTAGAAATAGCCTCAGTGGCAAACTTAAATTTCATTTGTACAGCTTTTCATAGCTAAAAGATTAGAAAGAGATTAAAATTAAAAAATTAAAAGATTATAAAGAGAGAACTTTGGATTCCTGTATCAGAGTCGACATTATATATATGAGGGAGTGATCTCCCACTACAGCAAGAGGAACTCCTCAAATCTGATGCAAAAGAAGTCAACCTTTATGGCAGATCCAGAAGCATGACGGCCTGATTTGAATGGTGTAGGACACAAGAAGGGAAAGCAGTGCAAAGCATCAGAGGATATAAGTGGAAATTGGCAATTTTGAGACTGGAGAGTATATGACCTGCAAACTGCATTAGAGAGTAAAGTGAGTCTCTTAGACAAAGGGGAAATGACCCCTAAGAACAGTGGCAGTTCAGTGGTGGGAACAGAGCCATGACAGGAATGATATTGACATGGACACTGACACTGTCAGAACAAGGAGTATGAGTATGAGGAAACCCTGAACAGGTGATTATTAAAACCTTTAAAGATGGACTAAACATTTGGATTGTTGGATTTTAGTAATTTGGAGAAATAGGAAACTTTTGTGAGAAGACTTTGACAGTGATGGAAAAATAGAGAAGAGATTGTGACTGGGACTGTACGAATCAGGCAAAAGGCACCATCTAGAGGCCAAGGGACAAATAGTGGTTGTTGCAATAGTGAGACTAATGGACAAAGACGTACTTTTAAATACTGATGAAATCTACTAATCACAATAATCTAGCCTAGAAGAGATTATTCTACAGCATGGTTTGGACAACAGGGCATAAAATCCATATAAATTTATATATATACTCTGTATTCAGGCTTTATATGTCTATATTTCTTTGATTTATATGTGTATATATGTGCTTAGAACAATTGGAGTTAGAGCTCCACATATATATATATATATATATATATCTTACGTTTTCGTGGGTACACACACACACACACACACACATATATACATACATATATACATACATATACATATATATAATACATAGAGAGT
>NW_020771601.1:0-12939 GCF_900518735.1 Pseudonaja textilis | reverse complement strand
GTGCAGTATTTATCATTAACTGTGTGCACTGGAAGGGTTGCCACCACCACCACCCCAAAAAATAATGGGAGGCACAACACACACACACCCTAAAAGACAAAAGGATGAGAAAGTGATGCCTGCAAACAAATTTATAAGTCATAATAGACCACACTTCCTGGCCTTCTACTATCCACAGAGGACAATGGCCTTAGCTAAAAGAAATATTTACATCTCGAGATTCAGAGGTTGGTATGGGAATGTTCTGATAAAACTTACCACAGCCTCCTGTGAGCTACAAGGTCACATTCCTAATCTCTCCGTTTGTGAAACAGTCCCATTCATTTGAAAGCTGTTTTTTTTTCCTCTCCAAAAGTACCATAAAGATGAAAGACACCTTCACTTGATGTAGTCGGAGATAGTAAAGCAGCAATAACAAAATAATATAAAACCAAATTGCAGTCAATTAAAGGGAGTCCCATCTCCTTTAATTACAGTACGTTTTACATTTATGTTTGATATACTGTCACCCTTTAATTATGTACCATAAAATCAAGAGAGGCCAGTCTAACCAAAATAAGATTGGAAAAGAGCTTTCCTAAGTAATGACGCGAAAGCGTCTGTTTTGGGGGGGGATGAAGGGAGAAAAATCAGAAAAAGTGACTTGAAATTGAAATTAGAGATAGCTGCCTGGAATATTCTGGGATTTGAAATCCACACATCTTAAAATGGTTAAGATTGGGGGTCTCTGAGTCTAGTTTTGAATTCAGGGGAAAAAGTGGGGGGCTTATTTGGGTACGCCAATTATTTCTGCAAGATTTTCTGGGGAACTTACTTCGATCAGAGTGCTATGTTAGGGCCAACCACGGTTAAAGATTCTGGCTGATTTGGAAGCATGTTTTAAAATGAGTCAGCAACCCACAGCTGAAAAGAATTGGGTGAGGGATTAGCTTCTATTGTTTGTGACACCCCTGGACCCTCGGGGCACGGTCCTTGTTTCTGTTCTGTGCAGCTGCTTCAAAAGTACTATTCTCATTAAAAACATTAAGTGGAAAGTTGGTCAGGTGCAAAATACAATAACTTTATTGTCACTTTGAAGGCACGCTAATCGGCATACATTGAAATGACATTCTGCTGCATACAGCTCTCAAAGGGTCTCCACCTCTAATACACACGACATAAACACGACAAATAAATAAATACAAAGTTATGCCTATACCCACGTATATTCTATGTCGTGGAGAAACAACATAGTCTAATTCGGATGTCTACATGTATGTACATGGTGAGAAAAACGAATCTTGGGAGTTTACCAGACAGATGGCATATAGGGAACAAAGCTGTTTACAGAATCTGGTAGTCCTGCTGGAAAAACTTCGAAACCACCTCCCAGAAGTGGGGGCAGGAGATACAGAGAGAGAGAGAGAGAGAGTTAGACAGAGACAGAGAGACAGACAGAGTTAGACAGACAAAGACAGAGAGACATATAGAGAGACAGAGACAAAGAGAGACAGACAGAGACAAAGAGAGACAGAGAGAGACAGAATTAGACAGAGAGAGACAGACAGAGAGACACAGAAACAGACAGAGACAAAGAGACAGACAGAGAGAGTTAGATAGAGACAGACTTACAGAGAGGCAGAAAGAGACAGAGACACAGAAACAGAGAGAGACAGAGAGTTAGAGAGACAGACAGAGACAAAGACACAGAGAGAGAGAGAGAGAGAGAGACCATGGGACAATGCTTAACATTTTTCTTTTAATTAGTAATTTAGGGTAAATTTTAAACCTTTCATCCACATGTTCTTCCATTATATCCAAAGGTCCTCACTCACTGAACCATACAACGCTTTACGTATTCACTTTCCAAATTCAAATTCCTATAACATTTGATGGACTCTAAATTCTCAGCTCTGCTTTTCATTAAAACAAAAGCAAAAAAGCAACCTGACTCCCCTCTCTCAAACCCTGGTTCTTGGTTGCTGAAACCCTTTTCTGAAGACCTCAGAGAAGAGTAGGCAGAGAGAGGAACTCGAAGGGGCCTTGAAACTTGGAACTTTGGGGCTTGCACACATGCCTGACTCACGTAGCTGCTGCTTATGGGTTTCCTTCTTCCCAACCCTGCTGCCCCAAGATGGGTTGCGTAGTCATGAGCTGGCTGGGGCACGTGGCAGCTGCAGTTCCCCTCTGGGACATGTCAGGCTGGGGGAGAGCAGCCTAAACCGAAAAGGAGCTGCATCTGTCCAGCTGGGATTGGAAACTTGAGCTGAAACCCGAGAAAGAGGAGGCAGAGTGGGTGGTTGAGCTGCCTAAAAGATTTTGATTTCGGAGAACTTGTTTTTCCGCTCCTGTTCTCGGCGTTTGCATTCAGTCCACGCTTTTTGCATTTTCAGCCCACAACTTAGCCAAGGAGCAGCGGCTGAACTTTGGGGACGACATTCCAAGCGCCCTGCGCATCGCCAAGAAAAAGCGTTGGAATAACATTGAGGAGAAGCGGATCAACCAGGAGAACGAGTTGCACGCTTATCTCACCAAGCTCATCATGGCGGAGAAGGAGAGGTAGGCGGGGATGGGGGAGAGAGGAGCGGTGGGCCTGGATCAGCGGTGGGATTCAATTTTCTTAACAACCGGTTCTGTGGGTGTGGCTTAGGTGGTGGGCATGGCTTGGTGGTCATGTGACTGGGTGGGCGTGGCTTGGCGGTGATGTTATTGGCTGGGTCTGGCCAACTCAATATCACTCACATCGAGGCACGCATCTCCTCCCCTGGGCTCTCATGTCTGTGGGGATGCTGCAACAGTCGTAAGTGTGAAAAATGGTCATAAGTCATTTTTTCAGTGCCATTGTAACTTTGAATGGTCACTCCACACAAGCAAAGTACCAGCAAAGGAGGGGAAAAAAACTCCAGAGAAGTTCCTGAGACAGGAAGTCCAGTCCTGCCAAGAATGTAATAAGGGTTAACGGAGAGGCAGTTTCTGTAAGCAACACCAGAATGTTTCCTTCCTGCCTTCCTTATAGGATTAGGCCAGTAATTTCTTCTAACAACCAGTTCTCCGAACTGCTTAGAATGTTAACAACCGGTTCTAGTGAATAGGTGCGAACCGGTAGAATCCCACCCCTGGTCTGGATGGAAAGACTGGGAGAAGCATGGATCCAGTTCTGGATGGGAAAAGACCAGTGGTGGGATTCGATTTTTTTTAACTACTGGTTCTGTGGGCCTGGCTTGGTGGGCATAGCAGGGGAAGGTTACTGCAAAATCTCCATTCCCTCCCCACCCCACTTAACCTGCTTTCCAGCTCCGTTCTCCTGTGCAGGGCAACCAAATCAGCTGATCATCTGGGAATCAATGGGAGGCGGAGAATAGAGGGGGACGGGGCCAGTCAGAGGTGGGATTTGCCAGTTCTCCGAACCGCTCAAAATTTCCACTCCCGGTTCTCCAGAACTGGTCAGAACCTGCTGAATACCCACCTCTCTAGAAGACCTGCTGACCAATGATTCTTAAGGGAGACCTTCACCCTTTTCTTTTAGCCTGCCCCTCTCACAAAACTTTGTAAGGGAAGAGCAAGCAGAATTTGGGAGGCAGAGTTAAGCAAGTCATTGATACCACTGATAGGTTTACATTTTGTCTTACCGTTTTTTTTTCTGTCTTACTGCGATGACCCAGGGTGGGATACAAAATAAACACAGTCACAAAAAACAGGTGAAGCCCCTTTTATTCCTTTACTTTGCTTCAAAGCTCCAAATATCCTTGACTGGAGACAAAAAACTCCCACACATGCAGTTACAAGAAGGAGGAAATGCTGTTTAAATTATAAAGAGTAAAAAAACAACACAAACCAGGCAAGATAAGGGCCGGAGGACGTCCACAGATAACAGAACACACACTGGAAAGGACGCCAAACTCAGAGAGGAACAATAAACTAGAGATATTTCCACACTTTGTTTCCAGCACTCACCCGTATGCATGTCCGTCCTCTTATCCAGTTGTCACAGCTGCAGCCTATGAAGAGGATCAAGGCCCTCTCAGGCTTCATTAGAAAGCATAAAACACAGTCTTAGTCCCAGCAAAACCTCTTTTATTTCCATGGCACTGGAAATTATGTTCATTCCCAGCCGGAATGAATCTCAAACAGTCCCTTGAGATAAGCACCCACCTTTCTCTCCTTTGAATTGCTGCCAACAACAGTAGTGCCAAATGAACTATAGAGAAAACCAACCGAAGTACAAAGTCCACACAGAGCTTCAAGGTTCAATCTGAACCGAACAAACGACTTTGCTTCCTGCAAAGGTTTCTCTACCTTTGCCTGTCTTTTTTCCTTTATGGGAGGGGCAATCACCTCCCAGCCTTACTCCTGAGTCGCCCTTTTTGTTTCAGCTGCTCTCGCCTTCTAGCAGCTGCGCACATGCGCACTGGGAACAGGCTCCCCTGGGTCCTCTGCCTCGCTGCTGCCAGACTCCAGAGGCTCCAAAGGAAGCACCCCACTCCCAGATAGTCCTGGCCTCATCTCTGCATCGGATGCAGGACCCGTATCGGAGTCCTCTCCAGACTCCCTGACTGGTCCCCGTTTTCCCCCACTGTCTGATTCCGTTGCTATCTGCACAGGCTGCCAGTGAACCACAACATTGCTGCTGTCCGACTCTGCTGCCAGCGCCATCAGCCGTCGGTGGGCCACAACAGAAGGTTGCAAAACTCACATGATCCCGGGACACTGCCACCTTCATAAATACACCTCCTCCCCTTGCACCCTCCCCACACTTTGCTTCTCTTCCAGGGAGTTCGACGAATGCCAGCGGGCCCAGGAGCAGGAGAACATGGATGAAAACCGAAGCCGGTCACAGTTGGCCAACATCAAAGCCAAACACGTGAGTATCCCTTGTTCCTCCATGGCACTGAATGAACCAAGCTGCGGGGCCTCTTCTCCAGTCCCCTGGTGGGGTGCACGTACCATGTTACCCGTCCTTGAATGAGCTGCCAGCCTTGGAAGCCATATATTCACTTGGAAGCTTCGAGGCTGCCACATTCAGTGCCTGGGAATTTGGGAGGGGGCGATTTCATAGTGAGGTGGAAGATTAGACACAACAACATTCTTTCTCAGAGAGTCAAGGACATGTTGCCCTGCACCTGATGGGGAGTGTCTGGAGGGAGGTCTCCAGTCGGGACGAGGATTTGGCTGGGCCATGTGACGGACTGGTGGGTGCAGGGGATGGATCCTGTCCTAGACAGAGAGACCTCCAGGACTTTGTTCACCCCTCTTTGAAAGCCATCCAAGACATCTTCTTTTTTTGATGGTCATGGTAACTAACTAAAGGGCCCAATTTCTCTTTCAGGAAAAATATCTAGCAGACATGGACGAACTCTTCTCCCAAGTGGACGAGAAGCGGAAGGTGAGTTGTATTTATGTGTTGCATTTATTTGAATTTATTTTGCCCCCACATCTCGGATGGATGGATGGATGGAAATCTAATAATGTACTCTTGAGCCATCCTTAGAGAATGAAAACGACGAAGAACCAGCAGTTTAGACGTTTGATGCTGAGTCAGAAATACCCAGTAATACTCTCTTCTTTGGGACTAGAAACGGGACATCCCTGATTACCTGTGTGGGAAGATCAGTTTCGAACTGATGCGGGAGCCTTGCATTACGCCGAGTGGGATCACCTACGACCGGAAGGACATCGAAGAGCACCTCCAGGTAAATGAGGCAGGTTGGCTGCCCTAGAGGAGGAACAGGAATCCCAAGTCCTTCATGGAAGAAGGTCAGGATGAGCCCCAAGGCGGTGAGAATCCCAAATGTGGAGCTGGTTCCGATTAAATATGGACCTCTGACCCACAAGATCTTGTTTCCTTGTCCGCCTTAGCTTGGCTTAAAAGTGAAGAAGCCAGAGAGGCAGCCAATAAATTGTATACATAAAATAAAATAATAAAATAATAATTATATTAAATTATTAAATTAAAATAATAAAACAATTAAATAATTGAAATAAAATAATAAAAAATAATTAAATAATAAAGTGAAATAATACAATAATAAAATAAAATAAAAATAATAAAATAAATTTCAATAAAATAATACAATAAATGATATAATAAAATAAAAATAAATAATTAAAATAAAATAAAAAAAATAAAATAAAATAACAAAATCAAATAATTAAATTAAATCAAATTTAAAAAAATATAAAATAATAAAACAAAATAACAATAGTAACAAAATAAATATAATGAGGTCCTTAAGGATAGGCAGTCTTTTTTGATGGTTTAAGGAAGAGGGTTGGAAGCTGCAGGGGGTGGACTGAGTGACGCAAATGGTCTGAGGCTTTCTGTTCCTAAGGAGTTTTTCCATTTTTCAGTGGAAAATTGAAATCCCATCGATTTACTGATCTCACCTGGGTTTAGAAAAGGGAATCTCAACTTAGGAATTCTAAGATGTATGGACTTCAGCTCCCAGAATTCCCCAGCCAGCATGTTTCACCACCTTGAAACATTCAGTGGAATATTGCGCGGGTCTCTTCCCGGCCTTGCTGTGGTTATTGAGGTTACCTCTAGCCTGAACATAATCTTCCTGTCCCCCGCCTCACAATTGCCTCTTCTCTGTCCTCCCTAGCGGGTCGGCCACTTCGACCCTGTGACTCGAAGCCCGCTGACCCAGGACCAGCTGATCCCAAACCTGGCCATGAAAGAGGTGATCGATGCCTTCATCTCCGAAAACGGCTGGGTGGAAGATTACTGACCTCCGAAGGATGGGAGGGCTCCTCGGGAACCTCCAGCTACTACAGCGACCAAGAAGGACTCCCCACCCTCTGGACCGCGCCAGGCTGCCCGCTGGGCCACCCCCATGCCTTAGCCTCTTCCCCCTTTCTCGCCGTCTTCGTCCGCCCAGCTCGGCTGAGTTGGGGTCGGCTCCCCTTCCCTCCTCTGGCAGGCAGGGGGGTGGGGTAGCTCCGTGGCTGCCGTGGTTCTCCTTCCGGGCAACAAGGAGACCTCGGCCTTCGATCTGGACACGATGGAAGATGTTTCCCATCACAGAAGCTTGAGGAAGCGAGTTCCTTTACCCCGGGCTTCGTAAGGCCCACTTTGTAAGCCCGTCTTGACTTTGGTAGCACACCGTAAACCCTTCCCACATCCATCCAGATCCCTTCACACATACACACACCCTTTGCTCAGCACGCCTTCCTCCCACGCCGTCAGCCCTCACCAAGAACCTGGCCTCTCCATGGAGCAAAGACTGGATCCAGCCCACCCACCCGCCTTCCAGGAGACATCCCCTACCCCAGCCGTTGCTGCTGCTTCTCCTGTACAAAGTTTCCCTTCTCGACCTCTGTTTTCCCTGCCTGTTCCGAAGACCTGGAAGTTTTGCGTCTGCTTCTCTGTAAATAAACGGTCACCGATTTGGGGGCAAAGATCGGGGAGGGGTGAGGAGAGGTGGTTATTATTTCTGTTTTCTCAAAGATAGGAAGGGGGCTGGAATTGGGCGAAACGCTGGCAGCAGATTATATCGAGGGGTGGGAAGAGAGCGGAGCCCTGTGCACAGCGCTCCGTACTGTGTAGTTTGTTTATCTGTTATAATACTCAAAAAAAAAAAGTTTTTTGTTTTCGGGTTGGTTTTGAATTAAACTTCCCCCCCTTCCCCACTTTGATTATCGCAACACAGTTTTGCAGTTTTATTTGGAGCCGCCGATTGGGATTTTTCCCTCTCGGGGAAGACAAATAGAGAAATCAGCTTTATGTTCTTTCTGGAATGTTTGTTTGTTTGTTTGTTTGAGTTCTTTGCAACAGGAGCGATGCTGGTTAAGTGAAATGCTGGAATGGGAAGGGCCAGGAAGCCCAACAAGGCAAAGAAACAGTGATCAGCTGAAGAACATCCTGTTTTTTTTTTAAACATCCATCTATAAGTAGTCCTTGACCACAGTTGAGCCTGGAATTTTATCTTGCTTAAGTGAGAAATCTGTTAAGGGAATGTTGAGATTGGAGAAAAAGTACAGAGAAGAGCAACCAGGATGATGAGGGGACTGGAGGCTAAAACATACAATGAACAGTTGCAGGAACTGGGCCTGGCTAGTCTAGGGAAGAGAAGGACCAGGGGAGACATGATAGCGGTCTTCCAAGATTTGAGGGGCTGCCACAGAGAGGAGGGAAGGGGTCAAGCTGTTCTCCAAGGAACCTGAAGGCCAGACAAGGAATAATGGATGGAAACTGAACAAGGAGAGATTCAACCTGGAAATGAGGAGAAATTTATTGACAGAACAATCACCCCATGGAACAGAAGTTGCCTTCAGAAGTTGTAGAAGCTTCATCCCTGGAAGCTTTCAAGAAGAGACTGGACTGCCATCTGCCAGAAATGGTGTAGAGTCTCCTGATTGGGTAGGGGGTTGGACTAAATGACCTACAAGGTCCCTTCCAACTCTGGTATTTTATATTCAGTAGAACAGCTTGACTTCGGAAGTTGTGGGAGTTCATCATTGGAAGCTTTCAAGAAGAGACTGGACTGCCATCTGTCAAAAATGGTGCAGGGTCTCCCGCTTCGGTGGGGGGTTGGACTAGATGACTTCCAAGGTCCCTTCCAACTCTGATTACCTGTTATCTGTCCCGTTTTACGGCTTTCCTCGCCCTGTTTCTTGAGCGAAGCATTGCCGTTGTTAAATCAGTAACGTGGCACTTCAGCAAATCCAGTTTCCCCCTTAATCTTCGCTCGCCAGAAGATTGCAAAAGCGAGAAATCTCGTAACGCCGAGATGCTGCAGGCGTCACAAATGTGAGTCAGCTGCCAGGCATACAGATGTAAATACGAATGACTCCCGGGGACGCTGCAACGGTCGTGAAGACTGAAATCAGTCATAAGTCAGCTTTTTTCAGTGCCGTTGTACAGCCCCGTGAAGCGGTATTCTACGTCGATGCGCTATCGCTATTTTAAAATTCTTTTGCACGTTCTTATCGCTTCAACAAGTACCGCAAAATGTGGCAGGGCGAAAGGGCCTGTGTGCAACGTGACAGCAGCCCCTTATCTGGGACACGCTGTTCCATTTTTTTTCCCCCTCCGCACTGGGATCAAACCAAATTTAACTTTTTGCAGAGATGGGACTTTTTTCCCTGGCTCACATCCTGCTCTTTATTTTTGGGATGGCATTACTCTGCTCTCCAATTAAGATTCTGGGAGCGGGTGAGAAAGAGAGAAAAAGAACCTGGAAATTACTGTCCTGCGAGGAAACAATTATACAGTGTTTTTTTTTGATCAACTATTCAAATTGCAGCGAAGTGAGCAAGTAGGGAAGATGCCTGGGTGCCCTGTTTGAAAACAAGAAACAAGTTTCTGCTGGCACCTGGACATTATCCTGTCTCCTTTGGAGATCTTGTCTTCCTTTTGCTGGTTAATTTATCTCTGGGCATGTCCAAAAGGCCATTTCCTCACCAGTAAGGAATTTCAGCCCAGTTAGAATATCATGTAGAAAAATAGAATTAACAAAGTTGGAAGGGACCTTAGAGGTCTTCTAACCTAACCCCCTGCTCAATCTCTCTCCAGTCTCCAGAGATGGAGGACCCACAACTTCTGGCACAGGTGGATGGTGAATGGCTCCTCCCATAGGGAATAAAGAGGAGCTAAAGGGGAGGGATGTTTGCAGGAGACCGTTAGTTCGTTTAATTAATGTGAAGATATGTTCGGTACTCTCAAGAGACTCTGCCAGGTATTTTCTTGTACAGCGTTGCGCTTGGCAGCTATCGGCCTGGTACTTCTCCAAGCCTGATAAAGGCCTGTGGTTGTAACTCACTCTTGAAAGGCTGTTTGCCGGGACTTTGCTGGATGTGAATCATAGGAATTCACATTATAGCTTAATAAAAAGGGGTTTTTGTTGGGACGAGGAGTCTTGCTTTGTGATTTTGGGAAGCCTAGGTCAGAACAGTTGGGTTGATAAAATCAGAAATGAGGAGGTGCTAAGACGCCAAGGGAAATCTTCAAAACCATTAAAAAGTGAAAGTTAAGACTATTTCAGACCTGTGATGCGACACAAGGGAAAAATACACCATCCTTCACTTGATCCTCCAAGGAAAAATGGAAGGCAAACAAGGTCCAGGCAGAAGAAGAACTTTGTGGCTTCAAAATCTAAGGGACTGGCTTGGACATAACTCAGCGGCACTTTTTCATGAGGCTGTTGATCAAAATAGTATCGCCAACATGATCTCCAACATCCGATGGTGGATATGGCACAAGAAGAAGAAGGAAAACATTCTAAAGCTGCTTAATGCTAACAGGGATTCTATTATAGATGGTTTTCACCAGTAATGGTCCTACATTCGCTGTCAGCTCCATTCTAGATAATGCTGAGGTGCTGGTGGAGGCAGATGGAGGTCCAGCACCTCTTCCAGAAACCCCAAACAAGCTCAAGAGCAGATGAGGGGTTAGTTTGGCCACCTCTGGAGGACCATCATTCAGAAGCTGGTTCTTTTGTAGATGGCCCTCAAGGTTGATAACGGAGGAGGAAAAAGGCAAGTAGACTACATCGGCTTGGCCTTTGGAAGGAAATCTGACCAAGCTTTGAAGCCTTCAAGACCAATATTTTCGTCATAACAGTGACAGCTTTTCTAATGTAGGGTCTTGGGTATCTGCAGTGAACCTCTGGAACCTGAATCATCATCATCTAACAGTTGCCCTTGCAAGTAGTGTTTGGGAACTGCACATCAAGTTGCTTACATCAAAGCACGAAATCTAAAGAGCTAATTTGATGTAATGGTTAAGGCCATTAGAAACTGGGAGACAAGTGGTTTCTAGTCCTGTGTTCAGCATGAAAAGCCAGGTAGGTGACTGAGCCAATCACTAGGAGTTTTAATCTCGCCATAGGCACGAAAGCTGGCTGGGTGCCTTTGAGCCAATCACCAGGAGTCAATGAGTTCTAGTCCCTCCTTAGACATGAAAACTAACTGGGTGACTTGGCGCCAATCACTAGGAGTCGGTGAGTTCTAGTCTTGCCTTAGACATGAAAACTAACTGGGTGACTTGGTGCCAATCACTAGGGGTTGGTGAGTTCTAGTCTCGCCTTAGACATGAAAACTAACTGAGTGACTTGGCGCCGATCACCAGGAGTCGGTGAGTTCTAGTCCCATTTTAGGCATGAAAGCCAGTTGGGGGATTTGGGGCCAGTCAGTCACTCTCAATTCAGCCTGTCTCCCGTGGTTTTGTTTGTGGAGAAAACAGGAGGAAGGAGGAATATTAAAGTATGCCTGCCATCTTGAGTTGCTTATAAAAAGAAATGCAGGTGAGATATAAATAAGTCAGCAAAATCCCCACAGGAAAAGCCAGAACGAAATGGAACTCTTGACTGAAATACACACTGTGTTTTCAAAATAAAACGTTTATGCTAACATCTGCTCTGGTATTCGACATCAACCAGGAGTATAAATCTGATAGAAACAGAACCAGATTCTGCTGGTTGCGTTTCTATACGTCCAGTTGGCAGTAAAGCTGTTTTGAAAGAGAAAAGAAAGGAATGTAAGTATGTCCTGCCAGAAAAGAAAAGGTGGGGGAGGATGCACAAACAGGTTGCTTCCAGGTGAAACCAGGTGTTTTCGTCCTCCGGTTGCTGACCAACCCCGCATACAAGTCATGCGATTTCCTACCTGCTTTGCAAGGCTGTAATTTTGAGCAGCCTAAATTATTTTGAGTCACCTGGTGGTGTAAATATCCCCAGGGGAGTTGGAAGAGCTGGATGAGTCGCAAGAGACGCAATAATGGTCTTCATCAGGAAGCACCTCTGTGTGCAGAGAGAGAAAGAGAGAGAGAGAAAAAGAAATAAAGAGAGAAAGATATAGTCAGAAAGAGACAGAGAAAGAAAGGGATAGAGATACAGAGAAAGAAAGAAGATTAAAGAAAGAGAGAGAGAGACCAAGCACCATACAGATAGTCCTCGACTATCTAATGTACAGCTATTCGTTTAGTGACCAAAGTTACAACAACATTGAAAAATGAGTTATGGCCATTTTTCACATTTATGATCATTGCAGCCTCCCCAGGGTCGCGTGGTCAAAATTCAGCCATTTGGCAACTGTCTCTCATTTATGACTGTTGCAGAGTCCCTGGCTCACGCGACCCCTTTTTGCGACCTCCTGAAGGCAACATCCATGGGGAAAGCCAGATGAACTTCACAAATGTGTGGCTAACTTAATAACTAAAGGGATTCGCTCCACAACCGCGGCAAACCCAGGTGGTAAAATGGGCCAAAGCTCTCTTCACCAATGCCTCGCTTAGCAGTGTAAATTTGGGGCTCGGTTGGGGTCACAAGTCGAGGACTATCTGTAATTGATGAAGGAAGACCTACGCCCCGCCACCGCCTCACCACCTTCCACAGTGTGGCAAATACACGTCCAGGTAGAAGGATGCTGAGTAGCAAAGTATAATTTAACAAGCATCAATCTTATCCTGCCCCATTTCTAAAAAATATTGGGGGAAGCAGTTGGTCCTGAGATGCTGGCTGAAAGGTTTTACGATGAGATCCCTGAGATGGACCAGGTATGGTCTCACTGACCCTAGAGATGGTGTTACTATGGTCCACCATTACTGATGGTCACCAACTTCATGAGGTCTTCTGGCTTTTGAAGTTCATCAACGCCATTGGAGCAAGCCAACCGAGATATTTACGGGTGATGGAAGTTACAGTCTCCGGCCCCAAAGCACTGGGCCCAAATGAACGATTGTGCTGATCGCCTTACGGGGAGACTGGGACAATTTTCGAGTTTGAAACGGCCAAGAAATCCAGTTTCTTTGCCCGAGGAATGGTGTCATACGGGAGGTGTCACTTGGAGCTGCTAACCCAGGAAGGTGGAGATGAAAACGCTGGTGTCCAGGTTGAGGGTGGCATGCCACCAGTGGTCCGGAAAGTACAGAACCTGGAAGGAAAGAGAGAATGACTCCAGATGCAATGGCTTTGTAGAAGATCGATCCTTCCTTCCTTCCTTCCTTCCTTCCTTCCTTCCTTC
>NW_020771600.1:0-12941 GCF_900518735.1 Pseudonaja textilis | reverse complement strand
CAATTGGATAAGGCAGATATTATTGATATGTGAAAATGAACATGCTAATGGAGGACCTCAAAACCTGGATAGTTTTTCAATAATTGAATATTCAGTAGAATATCCTCTATAGGGACCTTATGGCTCTTCAGGCCTTTAATGGTGAATTTGAAGATGAACATAATCGACTAAAACATAGTTGATATGTTCCCTAATATTCTGAAAAGCTGCTTCTGAATTCTATGAAGATATTCGATCTGTTGTTCATCCCACCACCCCACTCACCTTAGGTAGAGAAAAACACACACAAACCTGTGGGACTTTGTAGGTGCCTACAAACGTTGACATCTGCATGGAGATGGCCCTGGCAGCTGCATCAATCAGAGCCAGGAGGTTGTCCTTCCTCCCACAGCCGTAGTTGGGGACATTGGCTTCTCCAGTGGAAAGAATGTCCAGCAAGGCATATGAAGTGCCGAAGGTGCTTCCATAGGTGTCATGGATGTAGTAACCAAGTGTGAGATTGTGCAGGAGCTGGGAATTCTTGCTGACCATTTGAATACCCAAAATTGATCTTAGTTCTGCTTGCTAGAGCAGAACTCTCCCTATTGTAAAAACAATATTCATGTTATTATATTCAATAGCAACAACAAATGTTTTTAAATATAATCCTTCACAAACCTACTAAGCCTTAGGCCAACATTGATCCAAATAGAATAATCAATTATGTAAATGAGAGAGGCAACTACAATTGTTTCAATTGCTACTTAAACAAAGGTCATTATTCAAGTGATGAACTCAGGAATGAAATGAAAAAGGAAAATCATCTGCAATTCATTCAGGTTCTCTTAAAACTCCATCTTTGGATTATACTCTCTTCCACAAAGTAAGGCAAAAGAGGGAAACGGTGGAAATAAAAACCATTCAGGAAATTAGACAGGTCCTGAGGTACAAAAATAAGTGACATAAGAAGAAAAGGAGAGTGTTAGAATAGCACATGGAGGGAGTGCAACTCCATCACCCTGCATGACTTACGAAGGAGAAGGTATGGAAGGAGGGCTCTTGAAAGGCCACATTATAGGTGACACCAATGTTTCAGTTGTGACCACACCAATGAGATGGTCTCCAGGCCTGTAAAAGCTCCATGGATTGTAGCCATCCTGGTGCTCCAAACTCAATGGGCATTTCCTTCTCAGCTTCCCACAGACTGATGGGGACACCAGCAGCAGCAGAAGCAGAAGCAGGAGGTCCATCATTCATGGCATTAATCAATCCACTTCCTCTTTCTAACACAAACAACAGGAACAGTTGGAGAAATGCAGAGACTCTGAGAAGTGCCAGTGGCTTTCCTGATCTAAGCAGGGAATCACTCAGTTTCATCTGCAAAGGAGATAAAGGTGCAATCAAGAGCAGAGCCTGCACCTGTCCCAAAACCTGGTCCCAGAGAGCTTCACCAAGGAATTTATCCTTTTCTGATACAAGATCCTTTGCATGTGGCTTCAGTCTAATGCCTGTATCAAAGCCAAAAACTGGAGATATAGCATCACAGGTCTCAAAGGCCCAGATGGTCATAATTACAGCAAGAAGCAACTTCTCCTCTTGGGATCCTGAACTTTTTCCGGGCTCCATCTGCAGAGGAGAGGCTGGAATAAAACATGTTAGTAAAAATTACAAATACACCCCTGGGATCATTGTTCTGTTGTGGTTGTGGTCCTTTGTTCCTGTCAGGGCAAGTCCAGAAAGTGATGCTGGGGAAGAGAGTCCAACACCCAGGAAATTGACTTCTGCTGTCCTTCAACATGGCCTCTTGTCTCCAGAGATTGCCAGGGAAAGTCACGCAGAGCTATGGAGATTGGTGCCATTTCTAAGTTAATGCCATTTAACTCTAGTGTTGCCTGTCTTCTAATGACAATCGGCACCCTTGATCTTTGTCCAAGGTTAAGAGTATTTGGAATTTTGTTCTATGTCATAATCCTATATATTGATCTTAATTGCAGCCGATTTTAAAATTACTTGTGCCTGAAGTGAAATTTCATTTCTCATCTTTTCTAGCAATATTAATTTGGGGATAAGAGCTCATTAAGAAGCAGGAAAGTGACAACTGGTGGACTAGATCGTTGGGTAAATAGGGAGAAAGTTATAGAATGGATGGAATTTTTTATTTTTATTTTCTTGTTATTCCTGTGTTATCTTACAATGTTCCTATAATACACCACGATTCTTTACATTTCGATGTTTCTTAGTTTTTTAAATAAAGAATGGACTGTAAAATCTGCAGCTGAGATCTATCAATCCAAATCTGTCTGTCTGTCCATCCATCCATCCATCCATCCATCCATCCATCCATCCAATTTACTGGCCACCCATCTTATCACAGGGATGATTTCTGGAGATCTGGTGGCTCTTCCTCTGTTGTGGGGGTCTTATATTCGGGGGGGAGGGACCCCTCTGACCTTCCCAATTTCTGGGGCTGAGACTTTCTATACCAAAAAACCTCCAAGGTGTTTGAAGGTGTGTTGGAACTCCTTTGTTCCTGGTTTAGTTGCATCCGTTGTTCAGGGAGGATGTCTCTTCACTGGGGGGGACATTAATATGGACTTCTTGGCCCAGAAGGGGGAACTGTGGGGGGCTGAGTATGGGGGGGAACTGAAGGGACAGGCAGGCCCATCCTGTCAGGGAGGAGCAGAGCAAGGCCGGTATCCCAGGTCCTCCACTTGGAAATTCTCCCCCTGAACCTCCCTCAGATTCTGCTCTCAGGGCCGGCAGACCAGATCCTGGGTGGCTCTGGGTTCAAGCTGTGGCTTTTCAGGGCCAGGTTGATGTGCCATGAGACTCTCTTCTCCTCCAGGAGGTTCCCAGCCATGTCTGACCAAAGCCGGGTGAGGCCCAGAGGGGAGGAAGCCCCTCCTGGGTCAGGAATGAGCCCACCCCAACTTCTGGGTTTGTCCCAGGGAGACCCCAGGGGAGGGGAGGAGGAGGGGCTGTGGTCATCCAGGGTTTCTCACAGGCCCTGAGGAGGCTCCACTTGGACTTCTGGCTTCTCTCAGGGGGTGTGTGTGTTGTGTGAACGGGGTCCTCGCCAGAAGAAAAGGGCCCCCAATGCAGGTAGTCCTTGACTTATGACCACAACTGAGCCCAACATTTCTGTTGTTAAGTGAGACATCCATCAAGTGAGTTTTGCCCCATTTGATGGCCTTTCTTTCCACAGTCATTAAGTGAATCATTGTAGTTGATAAGTTAGGAACCCGGTCATTAAGTGAATTTGGCTTCCCCATTGCTTGTCAGAAGGTCATAAAAGGGGATCACAATGGCCCTGGGATGCTGGTACTGTCATAAACATGAAACTATGGCCAATTCTGAACTCTGATCTCTGCACTTGATGCTGCAAAGGTCATTAATTGTGAAAAACGGTCCTAAGTCCCATTTCTCAGTGCAGTTGTCACTTGGATCAGTCACTAAATGAACGGTTGGAAGTCGAGGCCTGCCTGTGTACCTCCTCTTGATCACCTTCTCTTCCAGGAATTCATTTTCTTCTGAGTCCCCATCATCCACTGACTCTTCAGCCAACAGGTTCAACTTCCGGAAACAAACCATGGTTAAAAGATGCAGGTGTGAATGCAGCCACTGGGGAAGAGACTGGGTTCAGTGGGTCATGTGGATCCCCTGGAGTCAGTTGGGTGGGGTGGGGGTTCAATCACAGGGGGGTGGGCTGAGTTCCAGTGCTGCCTGGGGAGCCAAGCCAGCTAGGACGCTCTGGGCCAGCCGCTCTCTCGGAGCCCTGGGAAAGAGGCAATGGCAACCGCTTCTGAGCAGCCTGGACAAGATCTCTGAGCCGGCCTCCCCTGGGGGCTTCCGGACCACCTTCCTGTCCATCTGGCCGAGGCTGAGGGGCCTCTTGGGCCTGACGTCCTCCTTGCCAGTCAAGTGACCTCCAATGGGCTGGATTTGGGGAGGGTTTGGCAGGGGGCTGTGCTGTGAGGCGGAGGTCTGCCGGGGACTGCCCCCTCCCTAGTGAGGGCAGGGTAGGAGGGGGGCTGGGGGAGAGGGAGGCAGAGGTAGCCCCCACCCCGTCTGGTCTGGGAAACTCAGGTGCTGTTGGAAAGCCCACCTCTGAGGGAGGGGCCCTCCTAGGGGCTAGTGGGCTGCATTGGGGAGGGGAGGTCATCCTGGGCCCCTGCGGCCAATTTCCCCCTGGGGCAACCAGGTGCTTCTTCCTCCTCCTGCTCTGGGAAGTGGGGCGCCCCATGGAGGGGGCTCCCTCTGGCCTTGATGGGCAGGTGGGGGAACTTCTGCATGGGGGTCCAGGGCAGGGGGCCAGCAAATAGGGGGGAGGGATCCCCAGTTTGCATCTCTTGCCAAGATCCGAGACTGGTGTGCCAGCTTTGCACCTGGCAGGTGTGCAGCCCACCAGCTCCTGGTCCCGGCCAGAAGGAAGGGCCGAGGCCGGAGGAGAGTCTCTTGATCCTTTCAGAAGTCAGGAAACGGCTTTCCAGGCAAAGGGAGACCCCAAAATCAGGGAGGTCAGACTGAAGCCCCAGAGCTCTGCCCCCCCCCCAAATCTCTACCTGTGCCTGAGCTCATTTCCCTCAGAACCCCGAAGGGGCTTCAAGGCTGTTTCTTTCCCAGGGAGGCGGAGGAGGAAGATGGATGGATGGAGGGAAAAGAGGCAGGAGGGGAATCGGGTGGAAGGAGGAGGAGGAGGAGGAGGCCGGGAGAAACTTCCCTGCAGCTCTGCCAGGACTTATTAGGGGATCCTCCTCTTCCCTGCCTACTGTGACGGTTTCGCTCTTTCCTGGACAGAGGGTCCTCAAACTTCAATGTTCTGTTCAGTGACCATTCAACACCACAGTGGCACTAAAAAAGTGACTTAGGGCCCCTTTCCACCCTGGCAGCCCTGGCAGCCTCCCTGGGGTCCCAGGATTTACATTTAAACAACTGTCTCACACTTATGAAGGCCACAGTGTCCTGGGAGGGTGTCACGTGATCCCCTTTTGTGACCTTCAGGCAAGCAAAGTCAGTGGAGAAGCCGGATATGCCTAAGAACCATCTGGCTCACTTAACGTCTGCAGCTATTTGCTTAGCAAACAGGGCCAGAAAGGTCATCAAGTGGGTTAAAGCCCACTTAACAGACGTCTCCCTGGGCAACACAAGTGGTGGGGCTCCATGGAGGTCATAAGTGGAGGACTCCCTGCCTCGTCTGTCTTTCCTTCCTGGAGGTTTCAGGGCTGCCTTTTGAGGCTGCCTCAAGGGCTTCTCCAGGCTGCCCTGCGTTGGGCGCCCCACGTCTCTTCTTGCCAGGCCCCCCAAGAAAGGGGTTGGGGGGCTCCTGGAGGCATTTGCAAACCTTTCAACAGAGGGAAGAGCTCAGTCTCGGATTCAGGCAGTGCCACTCAGAAAGTGTCACCTTAGATATTCCCCCCAGGTTGCTTTCTTGGGGTGGGTGGATGCTTTCCAGGTGACAAAGGTCTAATGGAGGAATGCCAGTCGTCTTCATTGGCAAGTGTGGGATGAAGGCCAACAAGCACCAGCAGTTCTGATCTAGCTGGCTAACAAGATGCCCGCAAGGAGGTTTCCTCCACAGGAAATGACCCCCTCAACTCCTGAATTTGGCCACCCGGTTCTGTTCTGGACATTGGATCCCTCCCCACTTTTACGCAATGGCTTTGATGAGAGGAGGGAGGGAAGGAATCTTAGAATTTAAGAGAGATTTCCAATACCAGAGAAGACCGAAGGGACCATTCAGGCCTTGGATTTTGGAGGCGTCCATGAGGCTGCCTGGGTCAAAGGGGATTAAAATGAGGATTTATTTGAAATTGTGCACCTGGAAATGGACTGAAACGAGTCTTGCAGGACTGATCTGTCCCCTTTTGAAAGAAACCTCTCAAGGGGGAAAGCGGCCATGAGAGCAGGAGGGCCAGAGCCTGAAATTATGCAGGGACAATCAAGGCCTAAATCTTAGGCCAAGCCAGGAATTCTCCACATTCAGGGCTTCCTGGCTCAGGACAGGACAAAATTCCACGTTATTCCTTGTATTTTTCCATTCACTGGACTGGTTTCCAAGGCGGCAGCTGGAAAACCTCCTGGGGAGCCAAGAGGGAGGAAGAAATAAATCCCCTGCCTTTCCCTTCATCATAGGGGGGAAGAGGCTCCTCTGCAGGGCTGGGAATGAGCCTGTGAAGAAGGACTCGGCTCCAAGTTTCAGAGCTCCAGATTTGGAAATTCATCTGTGGGAAGCAAATACGCTTTTCTTGCTGAAAGGAAACAAGGCTGAGATGTGGTGATGAAAGAAGGAGCAATCCTGGCTAGTTCATACCCAGGTTTCCTGCGCTCCTGAAAGGGCTCCCTGCAGATGGAGGCCCTCAGTGGGCTCAGGGCCCCTTCCCAGAGAGCCAACCCTCCCCCAGGTCTCAGGCTGGGTCTCCTCTACACTTTTCTGGGGCACACTGGGCCATTTGGGGGGGAGTGAAGGGCCCACCCACCCTCCAAAATGGGGAGGCAAGGGGGACTCCCGAAGCAGCAGCTGTATCAGACCGAAACAATCCCCAAAATTGGAAGTTGCAGCAGGTGAATGAAAACCAACCTGATAGCAACCTGTCCATCCCTGAAGGTCCTGCAGTGAATATGGGAAACAACCTTCCTTCCTCCCTGGACCTTCCCCTCATCCACCCAGGGTCCCACCCAAATCACCCTGGATAAAAAGACCCTGGTTGCAACTGGAGCCATGTGGGATCTCCTGCTTGGCCAGGACACGGAGGGTGCAATGGCTGAATGGGTGGCCTTTCTCTTTGCCCATCTTCAAGGAAGTTAATACCTCCAAACCTGCACTTGTGTGAGGCTGAGGGGGTCTCCTCTCCTCCTAACCCCACCCCATTCCCTGTTTTCCTGGCTGGGGACTGGAGGGTCCCCTCGCTCTGGCAAAACCTCCAGGGGCCTTTGGCAACAGAGCGAGGCTCCCTGGAAGCAGCAACCCAGGAGTCAGCTGGTTGCCAGGATGGCGGCTGGTTTTGCCCCCTCTGATCCGATCCCTGGGGGCCTGGGGTCCTTGGGAGGAGATCCCGGTGGTCTCACTTGGAAGGAAGCTGGGGGAAGGGGGAAAGGCTGGGGAGGGGCAGCCTTTCCTCCTTGGGGCTGTGAGAGAGGCTGGGAGTCCTGGCAAGGCTCTCTCCCCAGAGGAGGAGGACCGAGAATGCCGGCCTTTTCTCTGTGTTTTTATGAGGGGATTCAAGGATGAAGCCTCTTCTGTCCCTCCAGCCACCCCCGGAGGAGCAGGCCAGAAGCCCTCAATACCGCATGGACCAGCGGAAGAGGCTGCCTTCAGAAGTGCGGGGGCTCTGTCCCTGGAGGTCTTCCAGGATGGCCTGGACACTCCTTTGCATGGAATGGTCTGGGGTCTCCTGCTTGGGCAGGGGGTTGGAAAAGATGACCCCCAGGGTCCCTTCCAGCTCCAACATGGAGTCCTCCACTTACAAAAATCTGATGACTGAAGTTACAACAGCACTGAGAAAAGTGACTTATGACCAGTCTTCATACTAACAATCATTCTAGCACCCCATGGTCACGTGACAAAAACTCAGGCGTGTATTTATGAGACTTGCAGTACCTTGGGGACATTGGGGTCACTGGAAGACTTGCTTAACAACCGCATGATTTAACTAAGCACCACACTCATTTGCTTCACAACTGAGGCAAAAAAGTTGGTAAAATGACACAGAACTTAGCAACAAAAATTGTGGCTAACTAGGTCTCCTTGGATGAAAACATCTAAGCAAGAGGACCTGGAAGCCCCCACCTTCTCTGGCTTGGTGGGATGGCCAATGGCTCTCATGGAGATTGTCAAACAACATAGTTGGAGCTCAGTTCCCACACCAGCTCTCTTACCACTTTTCCTATTCATTCTCTCACAGATACACTATTAGCTGCTCTCAGTATGAATAAGGTGTCAAATTTATTGGCAGTGGCTGAATAACAAATTCCTCTGAATGATTTTCAGAGTTCCCTTTAGCAAGATTTATTGAGATGAAGAGAGTTGCAAGGATTACAGTCATTCAAACATTTCCCATTGAAAAATGTAGACATGATTTCTTTGATTCCTGCACATTATCTAAGTTGAAATAATTAGTGTCTACTTTGACATAAAAGGAAATTTTACAATTCTTTAAATGTCATGTGTTATGTCTTATGTTTTTACAATTGTTCTGGCTGTGAGATGCTCCTTTGTGTTCAGCTCTGGCCTCAGAAGGATAATGTAGCACTTGGGGATGAAGATGCAGCCCAGCAGACCAGCACTGGAGGCCAGAATGGAGAAGACCTGCACAGCCACCATGTGTTTCCCTTTGGTGCTGAGGTACGTGGGCACAAAAGTCACCCAAACACTGCAGAAGACCAGCATGCTGAAGGTGATCAACTTGGCTTCATTGAAGGCCCCAGGCAGATTCCTGGCCAGGAAAGCCACCGTGAAGCAGACGGCAGCCAGGAAGCCCATGTAGCTGAGGGTGACGTAGAACATGACAACGGCCCCTTGGTTGCATTGCAGGATGATCTCTCCAGGCTGGGAGTGGAGGTCAGCGTCAGGGAAGGGGGGAGAAACTCCCAGCCAGATGGAGCAGATGATAACTTGGACACCAGAAGAAGACAGGATGATGGAGTTGGCCAAGCTCTTCCCCAGCCATCTCTTCACTTGGTTTCCTGGTTTTGTGGCCAGGAAAGCCAGCACCACCGTGATGGTTTTGGCCAAGAGAGAAGAAACAGCGACCGAGAATATGATGCTGAAAACTGTTTGTTGGAGAAGGCAGGTGGCTTTCTTTGGTTGACCAATGAAGAGAGAAGAAGACAAGAAGGAAAGCAGGAGGGAGACCAGGAGGATGTAGGAGAGGTCCCGGTTGTTGGCTTTGACAAGGGGAGTTTCTCGGTATTTAATGAAGATGATTAAAAAAAGGCCTGTGATTAGGAACAAGAATAGGGCAAAAGAAACCAAGATGATGCCCAGAAGTTCTTCATAAGACAGGAAGGTTATCACTTTGGGGATACATTGGACTCTTTCTTTATTTGGGAATTTGTCATCCGGACATTTGGTGCATTTTTCTGTATCTGAGAAAGAAAACAACAAACCCATATTTCTTTGTCCTTTGCATTTCAAGATATATTATACATTCTTTGGGAACAAGTGATTATCAGGAGCATTTTCCGGGATGGATTTCTTAATATCTCCAGAGACAAAATAAGTGTATCACTTGTTAAAAAATATAGCTATGGTATATTTTTGACAGGCTATGAAATTGTGGCAAGGCTTAGGACTCGAATGATTTCCTTGCAATGTTCAGAATATTGATAGGAACCTCCATTACTAAAGGTAAATAATGAATCAATTAATCTTTCTAGAGAACCATATCTGTCAGGTGTCAATTCTTGTCATACTTGCCTCAGAGGATGCTGGCAGAAAAACTGACTCCTGCAAATAATTTGGAATGGCCACTGGAGCAGTGGTGATACGGGTGCTATTATGTCCCTGGAACTTGCAAGAGTCCCCACCCAGGTCCGCTCGCGCTGCGGGGGCGTTTGCTGTCCCTCATTGGCTGGTCTTCCCCAGCAGCTGGCTATAAAAGCAGGCTGCAGGGTTCAACCAGTCGCTGATCGCTGCGAGCCAGTTCCAGGCTTTTCTAGCACGTTCAGTCCTTTATTACTCTAATAAAGTATGTGTTGCATCCATGCCCTGGTCTAGCCTCTCATTGCTCAACTACAACACTGGTGACGAGGATGGGATGGCTACCAGAGGCAACTCGCAACAGCTGAAGTCACTAAATTGCTGAGCCGCAGCCGCGCCGCCGGAGAGCTCGGTCAGCAAGAGCGAAAGTAATAGCGTCTGTAGCCGCTTTGTTAGCACGTTACAGAGGAAAGTGCTGCGAGCCGCAGCCGCTCAATTTAAAGAGCGTGAAATTCAAATGGCTGTCGTTGAATTTCTAGCAGGGATACAGCGCGGTGCTGTAATTCCGAGTCACTGACACTTACGCAGGCGCGAAATTTAAAGCGCTATCAGAGGCGGCAAGCCAGCACCGCCTACGCTCTCCAGGAGCGCGAATTTCAAAACTCTGCCAACAGCCGTTGCAGCTTAGCCACGTGTAAACCCAGAGAGAGAGGGAGGTTTGTGTAGCCTCTCCAGAGCTGAAGTCACTTGCCTGCCAAAGGCACAAGAGCTTTTATTTCCTTGTTGTCCCAGAGAGATCCCTCAACAGTTTAGCCACCAGATTCTCAACATGAACTCCAACCCAGCCTTCCCGTCGTTCAAGCCTGATGAGGAGAAGTGGGAGTCATACAAGAATCGTTTTAATCACTATATCGACGCCATAGGGCTGGCTGACGCAGGGGAGCACCGAAAAAAATCATTTTTCCTGAGCTACTGCGGAGCCATCGTCTTTGACACTGTCACAGCACTCGTGGCTCCACGTGAGTTAAAAAACATCCCCTGGACAGAGCTGTTAGAAATCCTTACTAACCACTATTCTCCTAGACCCTCACAGATTGCCAGGCGGTTCACCTTCCGAATGAGGAAGCAAGCAGACAAAGAGACCATCAACCAGTACATGGCTACCCTCAGGACTGCAGCACTCCATTGTGGTTTCGGGAGCTACCTTGATGACATGCTCCTCGATCAACTAGTCTGCGGGGTCAAGGATCGTCACCTCCAAAGACGCCTACTCGCTAGAAAGGACCTCAACCTCGCTCAAGCTGTCAAGGAAGCCCTGGCAGCAGAACTGGCAGCACATTCAGCCACAGAGATCCAAAGTCCTGTTTCCAAGCAAATTGCAGTTTCCATCCACTCTGAAGAGGCGGCCATCGAGGTAGACCCCAGTGATGCAGCCGACATCCACCGCCTCGCCCACACCAGACACCCACAGGTAGGAGACAAACAAGAAAGCAGCAATCCACCCAAGCACATCACCCTGTGCCTATCCTGTGGTGGATCTCACTCGAGGGCCACCTGCAAATTCAAGGGAGCCACCTGCAAAAATTGCCACAAAAAGGGGCACATCGCCAGAGTCTGCCAAGCTGCTCACAACTCAGCACAAAGGGTCCCTTCCTTTTCACATGCTGGACCCCAAAGGCAAGTATTGAACTGTCGCACCCGCCACTATGCTAAGCACGCTTGCCATGCCATTAGTAAAATCTCACTCTCCGTTTTATTAGAAGGTAAACCTTGTCGCATGGAGGTTGACACGGGGTCAGCGCTCTCAATTATCTCTTGGAGCACCCTCAAGAAACTACAGCCCAGACTATCCAGAAACCGGCTCCAGAAGTGCCAGATCACCTTGAAGGACTACCAGGGGAAGGACATCACTGTAATCGGCAAAGGCAAGTTCCTTGTTAATTTTAAAGCTTTCAAAGGTCACCTGCCTCTAGTGGTAGTTAACGGCAACCTCCCTACACTTTTGGGACTTGATTGGTTCCCCCACCTTGGCCTAGGGTTAACAGGAGTCCATGCTGTCTCAACCTCTGACACTGACTCCTTATTCGCTGACTACTCAGACGTATTCATCAATGAGCTAGGGTGTTATAACGGTACCCCTATATCATTCTCAGTCGATCCTCAAGCAGTCCCAATCCGGATGAAACCTCGTAGAGTCCCATTCGCCATTCGGCCTAAATTAGATGCGGAACTGGATAAATTATTAAAACAAGGGGTCATCGAACCAACAGATTTCGCCAAATGGGAGACGCCCATTGTCACACCCCTCAAAAAAGACGGTAGCCTGAGAATTTGTTCAGACTACAAAACCACAATTAACTGTTTTTTACAAGTTAGTGCTTACCCAGTACCCGTCATTCAACATTTATTACACACTTTTGAACCTGGCAACATTTTTGCCAAATTGGACATGTCACAAGCGTATCAACAGTTCCCTGTTGACAATCAAACAGCAGAACTTCAAACCATTGTCACCCACAGGGGTGCGTTCCGGTGCAAGCGTCTCCAATTTGGCATAAGTGTTGCCCCAGGCATTTTCCAATCCCTCATGGAGCGGATATTGCAAGGCCTCCCTGGTGTAGTACCCTACTTCGACAACATTTTGGTCTCGGCCAGGGACAGGCCCCAACTCTTCCAGAGAGTTCGATCAGTTTTAGAGAGGTTCAGACAGCATGGCCTCAAATTAAAAAAGGAAAAATGTGCCATTGCCACTAGACAGGTGGACTTTTTGGGTTATAAAATTGACGCCTCAGGCATTCACCCCCTGGAGTCCAAGGTTAAGGCAATTCACGAGGCACCCACACCAACCTCCAAAGCAGAACTGCAGGCATTCTTGGGTTTATTGAATTTTTACGCATCATTCCTGCCCCACAAAGCATCAGTGGCAGAACCCCTGCACAGACTTTTGGATAAAAAATCATCTTGGCACTGGGGGCACAAGGAAGACACCGCTTTTCGCGCAGTCAAGTCACTACTCACTTCAGATGCAGTCCTTATTCAATTTGACCCTAACCTTCCATTAGTGCTGGCAGCGGACGCATCCCCTTTTGGAATTGGGGCAGTGTTAAGCCATAGGCTCCCCAATGGCTCCGAGGCTCCCATTGCCTTCTTTTCTAGGACGCTCTCCACAACAGAGCGCAATTACAGTCAAATCGATAAGGAAGCTTTAGCAGCTGTCGCAGCAGTGAAGAAATTTCATGAATTTCTTTTTGGCCACTTTTTCGAGCTAGTCACGGATCATAAGCCTCTCCTGGGTCTCCTAGCAGGAGACAAACAGACTCCCCAAGTGCTGTCTCCCAGAATGATGAGGTGGACCCTTTTCCTAGCAGCATACTCGTATAAACTCATACACCGTCCGGGAAAAACATTGACCCACGCAGGCCCTCAGCCGCTGCCCCCTGCCTGCTCCAGCTGAAGATCCTGCCCCGGTCCACGCTATCTTTGAGGTCACCCAGCTGGACCTCCCCATCACTGCCCTTGACATTGCCTCCAAATCCAAGGCAGA
>NW_020771599.1:0-12945 GCF_900518735.1 Pseudonaja textilis | reverse complement strand
TATCTATCTATCTATCTATCTATCTATCTATCTATCTATCTATCTATGTCTGTCTATCTATCTATCTATCTGTCTGTCTATCTATCTATCTATCCATCCTATCATCTATCTATTATCTCTCTCTCTCTCTCTCTCTCTCTCTATCTATCTACCTATCTATCTATCTATCTATCTATCTATCTATCTACCTACCTACCTACCTATCTATCTACCACTAAACGAACGGTTGTAAGTCCAGGTCTCCCTGCCCTGCACTGACTTCCTGCTTTTACTTACGCTCCGGTTGACTGGAAGCCCTTGGAATTAAAAGAGTCTTCAGCTGGACGTCTGCGGGCCTTCTGGTTCCTTGGCTGCCGATGGATATGAGGATCACTGAAGGGGTCTTGGGCCGAGCCTCGGTGGGCTTTCTGGATGCTTTGCTGGGCATCGTAATCGCGGCGGCTTTTCTCTTTGCTCAAGATGTTGTAGGCCTCGTTCAGCTTCACAAACTGGCCGTGCAGCTCTGGGTTGGTGGGGTTGCTGTCAGGATGGAGCTGCACATGGGGGGGGAAAAAGTAGGCGGGCGGGGGGAATCTTAAAACCTGTCATGCCCCTGTGGGAGTCTGAATCCGAGGAGGAAGACGAACAGCTGACAGGGAGTGAGAATGTGGCTCCGTTGGCTGCGGAGGAAACGCAGGGAAGAATGGAGAAGGGAGCAACGTGGTTTGCATGGCTTACGGGGGAGGAAAGGGCCCTGATTCCCTTCATTAGCCACAGCCTGGGAATGAGAGTTTAAAAGAGATGCAAGCTGAGAGCGGCATCTGCTAGGAGCAAACGTGACTTTATCCTGTGTTGTCTTTGCTTATCTGTATTCCTGGCATCCTCCCAACCATGTTGAATTACTGCCATTCCTTCACCTCTGGAATTCCTGCTCCTGCCCTGCCAAACCAATTACCTCATTTTGCCTTGATTGGACTTATAGTTACAGTTTTTGTTTGAGCACGTTTTGGACTTGATTCTCTGCAGCCAAAGGCTGTTCCTGGGAGAGTTTTTCTCCAGCCCAGAAGGTAACCAGGACATTGGGGGCAAAGTTGGAGCTAATAAAGGGACTCCTATTGATTAACTGACTGTGTTGCCTTTGTGCCAGGCCCCAGGTCATCACAAAACCAGTAAGTCTCAACCTTGCAGAATAACCTCGCCGAATAAGAGTGGGAAGAGACCTTGGAGGTCTTCTAGTCCAGCCCTCTGCTCCAGCAGGAGGCCCTGTACCATTTTGATCGATATATCGATCAGAGTAGAACTGGACGTAAGGACAGTGTTCCAATCAACGCACCCACGGAAAGGAGAACTCCGAGGCAGGCAGATTCTTCGAAAGGACAATTGATCGGCTAAATAAATATTGGCACCAGCAGGGAAAACCGAACTCTGAAAGTTCCCACGGTTTTCACCTGGCTTGAAAAGGGGAAGTTTTCACCCGTTCCCCCAAAGTCGTCTGATTGGACATCGCATTGTCCAATCGAGGCGCCGGCTGGTGGCTTAGTTACTTCGCTCCTCCTCTCCTCAGCCACCTGTCAGAATGACCTTGGTTCCCACGGGTTAGATTAGATTAGATGAACAGATTTTGGAAGGGACCTTGTAGGTCATCTAGTCCAACCCCCCCCACCCACCCTCCCAAGCAGGAGACACTACACTGTTTCTGACACATGGCAGCCCAGGCTCTTCTTGAAAGCCTCCAGGGATGAAGCTCCCACAACTTCCGAAGGCAACTTCTGTTCCATGGGTGGATGGTTCTCCCTGTCAGTAAATCTCTCCTTATTTCCAGGTTGAATCTCTCCTTGGTCAGTTTCGATTTCGGGCTCTATTTTGGTCGTACATCAAGGACTGCCCGGATTCCGCTTGTTTCCGAAAAGGCAGAGAAAGGCATTCTCCTTGATTTAAAAAAACCTGTTCCGCTCCCCTTCAGCTTTGCGTCCAAATCATCATTTAATTAACCGTAGGGAGGATTTATTAGCGCCTCAACCCAGCGGGGAACGTTATAGTTAAACAGGGATGTTTAATTTCATGTTGCGGGGAAGCTGCGTGCACCAGCAAGGGAAAATGCAAACCACCTCGGCTTCCGAATCCTCCCACCGTCTACAGGAGGTCCTCGACTTATGACAGTTCGTTTAGTGACTGACCGAAGTTACAACGGCACAGAAAAAAAGGAAGCATTTTTCACACCACTGGTGACCATTGGGGCCTCCCCAAAGGGTCATCAGTGATTTTCATTGGGACACTTTGCCCCTGACTCACACTTATGACAAATTATATAACAAGCACTAAACAAAGGGGGGACTTACAATCATTTTTCACACTTGTGACCATTGCAGCATTTCTCCTCCCCCCCCCCCCCCCCCCCCCGTCCCAAAATTCAGACACCGGGCAGTTGATTCATATTCACGACGGTCGCAGCATCCTGGGGCTCACGTGATTTCCTCCCCCACCAGCAGAGTCCATGGGGAAGCCGGGTTCACTTAATGACCGCGGGACTGATTTAAACAAACTGCAGCGGCTCCTTCGCCGAACAAATGGGACACAAGGAATTGTCAGAATGGGACAAAACTCACGTTAAGCCAGGTGTCAACTAAAAAGATACTCTCGGAGCAGCGCGGCGGTCTAGCAATGAAGCTGATCGCCTTGGGGGTGAGCCTCCATGCAGAAAACCCAACCAAACCTGGGGGGGGGGGGGGAACGGTTTTGCAACCCTAAGTTCTATACCTGCAATAAATTTGTTTTCTTTTGGGAGGTTGTGCAGGTCACCGTGCAGGAAGTGAGGGGGGATGAATGTCAACTAAAAAAAAAAAATTACTTTTTAGCTGCCAGAAAAAGGGAGTGAGGGGAAAACAAGTCCTTCCTTAAATGCCTAGATATCAACTCAGCAGCCCAAAGTTGTCAGAGCATAAGAAGGTTACTGGAGAGCAGGATGGAGATGGAGGTGTCCCATTGGAGAAGTCACATCCGGGGTGGGGGGGGGGGGGGGGAAGACCAGGGTCAAGGGGGAAATAAATGTATGATGTAATTTAGTATCAGCTGCGTCCAGCTTACGCCAACATGGCCGCTCCTAATAAAATCGATTTCCTTTTCTCTGAGGTGCGGCTAGAGACTTTCAATTTGAATGAGGATGGATTTGTTGGAGCCCCTGACACCAGGTAAGGGCTGGGCTCGATCGTGGTTGTAAGTTGAGGACTGTCTGTATTAAACTGCCCGGCAGTTAAAGGCCGGAGCAACAGGAAATTAACATCCTTCTATTTTAAAGTGAAAAAATCGGCACGCCAAATTTTAAACTTCCTTTATTTCCTTAGTCTATGCTTTCTCGCTGGTCTGCAGTTCCTGCTTTGGCGGAGCGATGCTTTCTTTGCTGGGTGAAGAGATCTGGTTAATGGGTAGTCCTCCACTTATGACCACAAAGGAGCCCGAAATTTCTGTTGCTAAGCGAGTGTCAACCCATAAAATATTTCTCTGGTCTTTTAGAGTTGCCAGCGAAAAGGGAGGGGGGAGGTGTGTGGCAGCTTTGCAAAACCGAAAGCGCATTCCATAAATAGTTTTTCAAAGATAGTAACTAGGTGACTGAAGTTTCTGACTGGCAAAATTCTAACTGGAGAGCCTGATTGATGACTCTGGGCTATGGAGGTGTCCCATTGGAGAATAGGAATTACGATACACCCGGGGGGGTGGGGGGGAAAACCAGGGTGACAATGAATGATGTGTCTCAGAGTCGGCTACATCCAGGCAGTGCCAGACACGTGCCCAATAAATCTTCTTTAAGTTTTGGAAATTTGGCTCGAGACTCGTGATTTAAATGGGGTCAAGTGCCAGAATCCTGACAGGGAGACATTTGTGAAGGGAGTTTTGCCCCATTTTATTGCCACAGTTGTTAAGGGAGTCGCTGCCGTTAAGTTTTAAGTTAGCGTGGTTGTTAAGTAAATCTGGCTTCCCCGTGGCTTGTCCGAAGGCTGGAAAAGTGGGATCACGCGACCTGAAACAGGGCTGCGACCGTCATAAGTATGACTCAACTGCCAGGCGTCTGAATTTTGATCACGTCACCATGGGGGGATGCTGCAACGACCGGTCGTAAGTGTGAAAAACGATCATAAGTCCCTTTCTTGGTGCCGTGATAATTCACCAGCATGAAAAACGGCCAGTAAATGGACTGCTGTAAGCCGAGGACTACCTGAAAAGAGAGATTGTGCTATCAAAAATATGAACTTCAAAACGGTGGGGCTTGGTTTGGGTTACGCCCCCCCTCAACCTAAGTTTTGAGTTAAGGCAAAATAAACAGAATTGTTGTCTGCAGGCCCTGTACAATGATTCAACATACACTGGGGGGGAAAAGGATTTATTCTTATCCTATTTTGGGATTTTTTTAAAAAAACCTTTATCTTATACGTTAAACATGCTTCTTTTCGGACGAACAGATTGCGAAGCTTGGCTGAGTTTCCAGCAAACGGCTGAATTGACTTGTTCGATTCTGGAGGGAACAATATTTACTTTATAAAAGGACTGGAATGCTTTGTAGAGGTTTTGCTGAGAATCAATAAAAGCGAACTGCTGATTTAGGGATTTATTGATGAAAGGGGCTTGTTGATAGGAAGAAAGGAATGGTGATATGCAGTACGGGAGGGTAGAGATAGCAATTGCTGTGTGTCGGTGCTGTGGAGATGATTGGAAGTTGCTTTTTAGATATTTTTTATTTTATTTTATTTTTCTTATTCTCTACTCTGTTTTTAACCCTTTTATCGTTTTTCTCTTTTGCTGTTTCTTCTATATTTCTGTAGTTTTGAAGGTAAGGCACCAAACTAGAAAGTGGGAGACGGGGAGTTCTAGTCCCGCCAGAGATACGAAAGCCTGCTGGGTGACTTTGAGCCAATCACCAGGAAACGGGGAGTTCTAGCATGCCTTATGCAAGAAAGCCAATTGGGGGAATTTACACCAATCACCAGGAGACTGTGAGTTCTAGTCTTGCCTTACACATGAAAACTGATTGGGCAAATTTACCTTAATCACCAGGAAATGGGGAGCTCTACCTGCCTTATGCATGAAAGCCGATTGGGGGAATTTACACCAATCACCGGGAGACTGTGAGTTCTAGCATGCTTTACGCAAGAAAGCTGATTGGGGGAATTTGTGTCAATCACCAGGAAATGGGGAGTTTGTAGTCCCTCCTTAGGCAGGAAAGCCAATTGGGTGACTTTGGACCAATCACCAGGAGACTGTGAGTTCTAGCATGCCTTATGCATGAAAGCCGATTGGGCGAATTTGCGCCAATCACCAGGAGACTGTGAGTTCTAGTCTTGCCTTAAGCATGAAAACCAACTGGGTGACTATGGGCCAATGACCAGGAGACTGTGAGTTCTAGTCCCACTTTAGGCATGAAAGCAAACTGGGTGACATTGACTCATTTCCTCTCTCTCTCAGCCCAACCCACCTCACACGGTTGTTGTTGTGGGGAAAAGAGAAGGGAGACAGGCGTGCCTGATATTTTTGCCGCCTTGAAGAAATAATACACCAGATCAAGTAAATGAGCTATAGAGGTGCATTCGCAGAACCTGCTAAACTAAAACAAGTGAAAATGGAATCAACTCAATGCGCTGTTATGAACCCAGCAACGTGGGGAGTCTATGATTCAGTCTATTGTGCAAAGAGCATTGTGCGAACGTAGCCGTTCCGCTGAGTTTGCAATTCCGTCTACTGTGCCAAGCGTGTTTTGTGAACCCGGCAGCTGTGGCGAGTTTGCGATTCGGTGTATTGTGGGAGGCTTAGAAAAAAAATGGTAAATGGACAAACTGGCCTTTGTGCCTTATGCAGACACTAACACTGGGAGCTTGTTTCCCGAGCTGTGCCTTGCATGGAGGCAGTGTGAAACTCACGCAACAGCCCCATCGATTGTGCAATATTTAGCTCGTCCTTCCCCGATTGCCAACATTGTGCCTGACCCAAGAGAGAAATAATTCGGAATTCGGGCAAGAGAGGAACTGTGTGCCTCTCCTTGAGAGCCCAGAGTTAAAAATCAAGTTGGAGAAGGTGGGCCAAAAAGAGAGGTGGAAGAGGAGGAAGGGAAGAGAAGAAGAAGAGGAGGAGGGGAGGAGAAGGTGAAAAGAGAAGATGGAGAAGAGGAGGAGGAGAAGGAGGAGAAGGGGAGGAGAGGAAGAGGAGGAGGATGGGAGGAAGAGGCAAGAAGAGAAGAGGAAGAAGAGGAAAAAAAGAGGATGGGAGGAGGAGGTGAGAAGATGGAAAAGAAGTGGGAGAGAAGGAGAAGAAGATGAGGAGAGAAGAAAGAGAGAACAGAAAAAGGAGAGGAGGAGGAGAAGAGAAGGGGAAGGAAAAACAAGACATATTTAAAAACTGGCTGGAGAAGTTTCATCACCAACCATCTGATCCAGTTTATTGCCTAAGAAAAGGATCCTTGGTTAACTCAACATCTTTCTACAAAGGGCCAAAAGAGAGATTTGAGTGGGCAGACTGTCAACTCTTCTCTGGGTGGCCCTTAGAGACCAGCGAATGGCAGCAAGGAATGGTGGCAAAGGTTTTGCCTAGAAGAGATTCAACAAAAGGCCACGAGGAGTAAAAGTGGTTGATTCCACCAAGTTAACACCCACTGGGGCAGAGGTCAGCATATTTTTAATTATTAAACTAATAAGCCAACCATCTCGCCTTCGGGAGTCTCTAGGTAGCTTACGACTGTTGTGGCTCGCCAGTGGAGCTGGCAACAGGCTCAGACAGTGAGGAGGTTGGGTAGGAATGTGGGCCGGTCCTGGAGTCGGGGGAAGGTTCTGATGAGGACTCTGCATCGGAGGCAGGGATGGGGCCAGGGCCTTCTGACAGTTATCATCTGCCTTCGGAGTCGGAGATCAGTGGGGCAGAAAAACAGCTGGAGCCCGTTCCCAGTGTGCTCATGCACAGAGCTGCCAGAGGAAGGGAACAGCTAAGGAACAAGGGTCGTCTTGGGAGTAAAGCCACAAGGGGGAGGGTGAATGGCCCCTCCTCTAGAGTATAAAGGAGGAGCAAAAGGGGAGTAGGACTTTGCAGGAAACAATTAGTTCATTCTGGCATGCTTGCCGAGTATTACGGTGTCTGAAAGATAGAGGCCTGGCCCCTTTCTAAGCCTGATAAAGGTTTGTAATTGGGAACTATCTTGGAAGACTGTCGGCCAGGACGTTGTTGGAGAGGAAATTCACTGTAAATCAAATCAAAGGGATTTATCGGGAGGAGGACTCAACTTCGTGCTGCTGGGTTCGAACAACAAAAAGGTAAAAGACAACAACTACATAAAACAAAATATTAAGCTAGTAAACCATAGAATGAGATAAGAAATGTTGAGGGAGAACAGTGAGAATAATTCATTGTGCGTGCTCCGTCACTGGAGGTTTTCAAGAAGAGACAGGACAGCCCTTTGACTCAAATGATACACAGTAAGGGCTCCTGCTCGACCAGGGGGGGTTGGACTAGAAGATCTCTGAGGTCCTTTCCAGCTGTGCTGTCTGTTCAAACCAACCAATGCCTGCAAGCCCATATAGATCTTCCTTTGGGGGAAATTCACGGGCGTTCGTGGTTCAAGGCTGCCCTCTTCAGGAAAAAGCCAACATTTGCAAACCGGCTTTCACAGGGGCTTTGCTAGGTTTTTTAGCTAGTTAAACTACGATTCGAGTTCTAGCCGCCGGCCCCTGTTTTAGCCATGGCTGTCAAATCTGAGCTTTTCAAGGAACACGAGAAGGTTTGAGGGACTCATTTCACTCTGCAGGGTAAGCCTTGTAGTTTCATCTGACATTTTCAACACAGGGAGGAGAAGGAAAGCAGAAAGCGGGTAAAACGCCCATCAGCTTTTGCGCTGCTGTGCCCGGTTTATTTTGACGCCATTACGGTCGTAAGTCAAGGACTACCTTATACCAGCTTCTGTTAATCTGGTCCTTTGGTCTTTAAACTGGCTTCAAAACTATCTTGTGTTTATTAATTCATTTATTAATGACATTTGGCTCTGCCAACTCCCATCAAATAGGCCCGGGGTATTTTTAAAACACCAATTCGATCAATACCGTCCCCAATTTAAACCAATCAAGACAACCAATGCATAACAATAAAACCATATCCCAGAACCTTATCCCAGAGGCATCATGCATAAATAATATAAAGGGTCCTTTTAAAAAGTGGCTCAACTTTCCTTTGAAAGCAATCGGAGAGACCAACAAATGTACTTTGTGCATTGTGTAAAGTCTGCCTTAAATGGGCAGCTGGCTCACCACCAAATGTAACCCAGGGGTCTCCAACCTTGGCAACTTTTAAGCCAAGGGGACTTCAACTCCCAGAATTCCCTAGCCAGCAAAGCTGGCAGGGGAACTCTGGGAATTGAAGTCCACCAGGCTTAAAGTTGCCAAGATTGGAGACCCCTATTCCAAAGAAGGGCTCTCCTCCTTCCTTCCCCCCCCCCCGACCCCAAAATGGAAGCTTACCTGTTTTGATTTCCTAAAAAAGGCTTGTTTGATCTCCTTTGAAGTAGCATCTTGTTTGATCCCCAGAACGTCATAGTGGCTAATATTCCTAGTTGGAGACCTAGAAAAGACAATACAGTTACTCTGCGGAAGATGACAGCGTAGAAACATTAGAGAAGGTGAAACTGAGCTTATTTCAAAAAGGGTTTTATTATTAAACCAAAATCAACGGTGGTGTTGAAAAGTCTAGGACGGTGAGGCCTTGAACCATGTCGTATGGCTGTGGTGTTATCATTATTATCCTTCCTGTCTTTTTTACTACCTTGTCTTATTGGTATTATTATGATGATTATTACTACTTGCTACTTTACACGCACACTGAGAGCCGCTGTACCGGAGACTAATTCCTTGCGGGACTTGGGCAGTTCGAATCTCACCAAGCTCAAGGATGACTCAGCCTTCCGTCCATCTGAGGTCGGTAAAATGAGGAGCCAGATTGTCAGGGGCAAAAGGCTGACTCTGTAAACCGCTTAGAGAGGGCTGGAAAGCACTATGAAGTGGTATATAAGTCTAAGGGCTATTGCTAGTCCTTCCTTCCTTCCTTCCTTCCTTCCTTCCTTCCTTCCTTCCTTCCTTCCTTCCTTCCTTCCTTCTCAATGGTTAGAATGCAGTACTGTAGGCTAACTCTGCCCACTGCCAGCAGTTTGATCCTGATCAGCTCAAGGTTGACTCAGCCTTGCATCCTTCCAAGGTCTGTAAAATGAGGACCCGGATTGTTGGGGGCAAGACACTAACTCTGTAAATTGCTTAGAGAGGGCTGTAAAGCACTGTAAAGCGAGATATAAGTTTAAATGCTCCTGCTCCTGCTAGTCCACCTGATTTGAACATATAGGCAGCCCTAGGCTTATGATCACAATTGAGCCTAAGATTGCCACTCTAAGCAAGGCAGTGGTTAAGTGTGTGCCCTGCCCCATTTTACAACATTTTTTGGCCAGTTGTTAAGTGAAATACTTAACATGAATCATGTAGCCGTTAAGCAGATCAAGGCTTTGCTTGTCAGATGCTGACTAGGAAGGTCACAAAGGGTGATCTTATGACCCCGGGATAGCGAAACCGTCATAAGTACATGCCAATTGCCTGAATTTTGAGCATGTAAAACTGTGGGGATGCTGTAATGGTTTTAAATGTGAGAACTGATTGTAAGTCACTTTTTTTTCAATACCTTCAAACAGACATTAAGCCCTGGTGGCACAGTTAGGATGTAACCCTGGTGGTTAGAATGTAGTAATTGCAGGCTAATTCTGCCCACAGCCAGGAGTTCAATCCTGATCAGCTCAAGGTTGACTTGTAAGTTTGGTTTGTAAGTCGAGAACTCCCTGTATAGGAAGGATTTACAGATCAGTACTTACACCTATTACAAGTACACATTATTTTTATAACTTGATTTTTATCATAAGTATATCTACATGATAATATAAAAATCTAGTAATAAAACAATGTGTACTTTTAATAAGTGCTGATCTGTAAATCTCTTTTTGTAATCTCCACTTATAATCGGTCTCACGTGTATCTGGCATTTATTTAACCAACATCTTCTCCACTCCCTTTTCCGCACCTCGCTTCAATTTAAATTCCCACATCAGTTAAGCAATTCCACTACCTCTGATGAAGTGAGATGTGGCTTATACCAAAGCTTATACCTCTTAATATAATTTGTGTGTCAGAAAAGGTGCTCCCCCTCCAGAGTCTTATCAGTTCAAGTGCCTGAATTAATTAACTAATTTTATTTATTTATTGGATTTATATTGCCACCTATTTGCCCATGGCGACTCAAGGCAGCTTACAAGGTATAAAACCACATTTAAAACAGTAAAACTAGTAAGAAGAATCAAATCAATTAATATAATAAAAAAAAATCACCTCATCATCTCCCACCCCAGCCACAGCAGAACACACAAGCCATTCAATGGGCTCCATCCTGCTCTGGGTTCCCCAGGCCCGCTGGCAGAACCAGGTTTTCAGCGCCTTCCAGAAGAGAATTAGAGACGGGGCCAATCTCTGGGGGGATGATGTTCCAGAGAGAGGGGGCCACCACAGAAAATGCCCTTCTTCTGGGTCCCACCAGGGATATCTCCCTCAGGAATGGGACCTGCGGTATTCCCTGCCTTCCCATTCTGATGGGTCGGGTAGATGTAACCAGCAAGAGACGGTTATCCCTAAAATAAGCTGGTCCCAAGCCATGAAGGGCTTTAAAGGTGACAACCAGCACCTTGAGTTGCACCCGGAAGCAAATCGGCAACCAATGCAGCTCGTGCAGGAGAAGTGAAACATGTGCACAAAACCATGCGGGCCGCTGCATTTTGCACCAGCTGGAGCTTCTGGGTGCTCCTCAAAGTCAGCCCCATGTAGAGCATGTTGCAATAATCAAAACTAGGGCATGAGTGACTGTGAGTAGGGACTGTGGGTTCAGGAAAGGGCGTAACTGGTGCACAACCCACAGTTGCGCAAAGGCCCTCCTGGCCACGACCGCCACCTGCTCTTCGAGGAGTTGTGAGTCCAGGAAAACCCCTAGATTACACACAGGGTCTGTTTGGGGTAGCGCCACCCCATCTAAGACAAAAGGTGGTAATTCTCCCTGAGCCAACGAACCCCAAACCCAGAGCCACCTCGGTCTTGCAAGGGTTTAAGTTTCAACTCTTTTGCGAGAAAGAGACTCACCAACCGTAGATTGTGGAAGTAAAAGGCAGATGCCGGGAATTTTGGCAAAGTTGGCAACAACGGCAAAGGAAATAAAGATTAGCCAAGGCCATTTCTTGAAATCCCTTCTCCTGGTTTCATCCTGACAAATGGAAGGAGGAAAGACAGGGGGAGTCATTACAATGTACGGTCAAAGTTTATATACAGTATTTATTTACAGTGCTGGAGTTTTTTGAAGGGGAGCAGTTCAGTATAGTACAGGTAGTCCGCATAATTGCAATGGGGCCCCAAATTTCTGTTACTAAGTGAGACAATTGTCACGTTATGCCCCATTTTACGGTTTCTCTTGCTGCAGCTGTTAAAAAGCAAATCATTGCAATTATGAAGTTGTTAAGGGAATCTGGTTCATTTTGCTTGTCAGAAGGCCGCGAAAGGGGAGCGTGCCTGGGTTTGGCGCTCTGGCGGTCGTGGCCAGACACGGTAACTGTCATATGTATGAGTCAGTTGCTTAGTGTCCAAAATTTTGATCACCTGACCATAGGGATACTGCAGCGGTTGCAAAAACGGCCATAGGTCACTTTTCTCAGTGTTATGACTAAACGAATGGTTGTAATGGACTGCCTCTAAGAGGATACAAAGACCCCAACTAAAGGAAGAAGGGCTCGGAGCGAATTTCCCCAGCCATTCAAGCAAAATCAAGGGCACAACAATGTCTTCTTTGCAATTTGTCGTGCATTAAAGATGGATGGGTTAGTAGTTGATGAATTGAGTGGCCTTTGACCGAGATAGAGCCAATAAATAATTGTGATGACAGTAAGCTAGGGGACTACAACTCCCATCGCTCCCCTGAAGCAGCCGAGCCAAGAATCCGCCTTAGTGGTGGGGAAGAAGCAAAGGGGTTAACCATCGGAGGGACGGAACTTTAAGAAGCCTGCCCGCTATTTCCGGGGAGGAGGGGGACGAAATATAGGAAGGACCCAAGCCACCTTGGGAACCCGGAAGTGCAGCGGAAGGAAAACCCAAAACAATCCGAAGAGAAAACCGGAGAAACGGGTCAAGGGGCGTTTTGAAACGGCTCGTCCTTTTTTTAAAAAAAGCAAAACAAAACAAACCCAAACCGCAGCTACTCCCAACTGCCGGAGCAAACGCGGGAAGGTGACTGCAGTGGGGGCGCAAAAAAAGAGGGACGGGCAATGACGGGGGACACGGCGGTTACCATAGAAACTCACCAACGGGTGCGTCTACTTCGGCCGCCATTTTGTTCTCCTTGCCGCGAGCCCCGAAGGGGAGGAGGGAGGGAGGGAGGGAGGGAAAAGAGCGACATCCGGGTATTCTCGGAGGATTCCAGTCCTTGCCTCCAAAGGGGCCAGTCCTACAAGTCCCAGAATTCCTTGCAGAAGATGTTGAGGGGGCATTTTTGAGAGCGTAGATGTAGGCACTTTGGGATGGAGGGTCGGTTTGTTATCTTGTGTTTTTCTTTCTAAAGTTCTAATTAGGACGTAGATACCAAACAGGTATATCTTTCCCTCATGGTTTGGTGAAAAGTTGGAGGGAATCAAGTGTTATGCACGCAAACACGTCATACAGTGTGTTAAATGAAAAGCTAGGCAGGTGTTTCTCTTCTTGCCCTTAGCAACTCCCACAATTTCCCACTAGCGTGCTTAAGAGGTGTGGACTACAAGTCCCAGAATTCCCCAGCTAGGGTGCCTTAAGCGGTGTGGACTACAAGTCCCAGAATTCCCCAGCTAGGGTGCCTTAAGCGGTGTGGACTACAAGTCCCAGAATTCCCCAGCTAGGGTGCCTTAAG
>NW_020771598.1:0-12945 GCF_900518735.1 Pseudonaja textilis | reverse complement strand
TTGCACTCATGCTCTGGTTCAGCCTCTCATTGCTCAAACTTAACACTAGCCAAGCCCAGTTCCTGCAACTATTTGTTGTATGTTTTAGCCTCCAGTCCCCTAATCATCCTGGTTGCTCTTCTCTGCACTTTTTCTAGAGTCTCAACATCTTTTTTTTTCATGTGGTGAACAAAACTGGATGCAGTACTCTAGGTGTGGTCTTACTAAGGCTTTATAGAGTGGCATTATTACTTCCCTTGATCTTGATTGTTGATCCTGAGAAAAGTAGATTCAAATTCTAAATGATCACAATTGTGATCTTTCTCCTAATATTTCTAGCTCTTTTAAAAATATGACTGAATGAACAGAAGGGAGTGGGGGGTTGCTTTAGAATGATAATGAAAATTTGAAAAAGCTCCATAGAAGAGAAGAAATGAGGATGAGTTATATTAAACTTTGAATGGAAATTGTCACACAATGGTTTTGGTTTTTTTTTTAATATTGTTTGGAACAAATAATCATGGTAAGGAAGGAATATTGATATTTATTCTAAGGTCACATGTGATTTCTGAAACTTGCCACTCAGCTTTGGAGAATCTGTTATATCTATATCCAAGTTACTTTACTTCCTATAGCAAGAATAGACTGGAAGTTTAATCTTCTATTTCAGTAATGGAAATAGGGCAACGGTTTCCAACACATTTGAAGGTACCAAGCTATCTCAGGTAGGGCAGGCCAAATTGACAATACATACAGTATGACAATACATACAGTATCTGTAAGGAATGTTAGTCACCTAACAGTTAGTTGGGTTGGAAAATATATAAACTAGGGTAGACATTTTAATACTTCTCTTTAAGAAAATGCTAAAACTGTAATTGGGTATGGTTCCTCAAAAGGCCATAAGATGGAGCCAAAAACCTGAGTTATTTGGTCCTGTTCTGGTGTTTTCTGGAGAGTGTTGCCATTCCTGTATTGACTGTTATTGATCATCGTTATTCGTGGATTTGATGTAAGTCTGTTACTGAACTGTTTTTGGTACTGAACTTTGTTATTTGGATTATCCCTCGACTGAAAACTGACTGCTTTAACTGTGAATGACTTGGACTGCTTGTTTGGACTTTGCTTAAACATTTACTGCAAGTAAAAACCTACATTTTACTATACAGTGTACCTGTGTGCTGTTTGTATGTTATTCTTCACCACTCTCACTATGTCTCCCTGTGTGCGCTCATTCTCCTAACGGGGAATTACCTCAACACTGGTTATGGGCCCAGATCATACCAGGCTCAGATAACTGAGAGTTGGTGTGAATGCACAGTACTGTATACAGACAGCTGTTTACTGTTTAACTGTGGGTTTACTATCCCGGTAAAGATGGCACAAGACCCTTCAACAACCCGGTTGGATGGAACAAACTATGTTTCCTGGTATATGAAGTGCAGTCTACTTCTGTGTAGAGAAGGGTTATGGAATGTAGTTCAAGATCCACTGGATGTAAATGCTTGGGATCCAGAAAATGAGGACAATGCCAAGAAGCTTGCTGACTTTAAACAGAACAATGAATGAGCTCTTTGTATAATTGGACTAATACTGAGTGACCAGCAGCTAGTCCATATTCGTGGAGAAGAGTCTGCTGCTAAGTGTTGGGAGAATTTGAAGAGGATTTATGTTTGTGACAGTGTAGGTGCACACATACATCTTTCACGTAAACTGTTTAGAGCACGTCTTCTGAAAGGTGGAGATATGTTAGCTCATTTGAACTTCATGAAAAGAACTTTTCAAGAGCTACATGAAAAGGAACTGATATTTTCAGAGCTGCATCAAGTTTACATCATTCTTTCCTCATTGGATGAAAATTATGATGATTATGTATCTTCACTGGAAGTCCCGACCAAAGATGAACTGACATTAACTGACATAACTGGAAGGTTGTTAGAAGAAGCAAGAAGATGACTGGATAGGGACCAACTGAGGAAGGAACAACCACAAGAAGAGGATTTATCTTCAACTGCCTATACTGTTAGGAAATGTTTTTCTTGTGTTACCATTGACTGCAGTTTATATTAGCTTTAATAACATTTGCAATGTCTCTCCTTATTAGGAAGCAACTCACATATAGTTAACTTAAGGTTAAGTTGACCTGGTTAGATGAATTGGCAATAGTGTGATTCCTACTTCTTTAGGTACATGAATATGAATAAGAATCAATTCTATCACCAGATCAGAGCCATCCCTACCATTAGGCAGAGTGGGGGTGTCATGCCCCAGCATATAATTCTTATATAATGTTGTTGCTCTCTAGCCCCATCTAGTGGCTGCAGAGACAAATACCAAGTATATTATTTGAAGCTGACCCAACCCATTTTACCCACTCTCAAACACGTGCACGCTGGGAAGCAAGAGTCCATTTTCTTTAACATTTAGAGAAGGCAGAAGCACAAAGAAGAATCCACATGGCACATGGTCATCCAAGGACATACCCATATGCCACACACAAAGCATTTGGTGAGATTTAAGTTACTTGTATTTATTAATTGTTATGTTCAGCAGTAATTCAATACTGCCTATCTTGTATGTGGTTCTCATTGCATGTATTCCTATTTTCCCCAGTTTCACCGTTTTTTTAATGATACGGCGACCACCGAGATCTACACACACAGTCTGTTTTATTGGAGGATAGGTGGGTTTAGCTGCATGTCGAGCTGCACACAGACTAACGTGTAGTGAGGACAGAACAGGGGAAGCATCCTCAGATGGCAGTGTGAGGGGGAAAAAAAAATGAGAAAATGATGGATACTGTTAAGGTAATTCCCCATTAGGAGAATGAGCACACAGAGGAAGACGTAGTGAGAGTGGTGAAGAATAACACACAAAAAGCACACAGATCTCTCTGTTATATAATTGGGCTTAGGAGCTATCTCTAGAGGAAGGTTTTGGACACACAGAGATGGTAGGTAAATAGGCAGGCAGGCAGGCAGATATAGATCAGAGGTGGTATTTAGCAGGTTCTGACTAGTTCTAGAGAACCAATAAAAGAAATTTTGAGTAGTTCAGAGAACTGGCAAATGCCACCTCTGACTGGCCCCACCCAGTGGTGGGATTCAAACAATTTAACAACCAGTTCTCCTGAACTGGTGCGAACTAGCTGAATCCCACCACTGGCCCGCCCCCATCTATTCTTTGCCTCCTGAGTCCCAGCTAATTGGCCGGGTCTTTTTTTGTTGCCCTACACAGGAGAATGAAGCTGGAAAGCAGGTTAGTGAGATGGGGAGGGAATGGGATTTTGTGGTAACCTTCCCCTGCCATGCCCACCAAGCCAAGCCATGCCACCAAGCCATGCCCATAGAACCAGTAGTAAAAAAAAAAAGAATCCCACCACTGATATAGATCCTCTAGATAATCTCCCCGCCACATGCTCCCCTCTCTCATAAGAGCTCTAGAATTACAGAACTTGGAACAATTCATTGATCCCAATAGATTACTCGAGGATCCTTTGACTATGCCTCAGAACAATGCAACGTTCCAGGTCAAAGTGGAGGAATCAAAGAGAAGAACAATTCCCTTTTCTTATTTTTTATTATTCAAATCAAATAAAATCAAACCTTTATTATCAATGCACAACATGTAGACAATGAAATTGAAATGAGCCTCCCTTGATGCAAACATAAAATACATCTCAATAACAATACATGAAAGAAATAGAATCCCTAAACCCAAATAAGTAATAACTAATACACATTTCCATGTACCTATATGTATGTAACATTATATTATAATACACTGGTATGAACATGTTGCACATTACACTGGTCCCGCAAGTCTATCATATGAAATCTAACTGGTGTTATGTTGTGTTCAGAAGTCTGACAGCCCATAGATAAAAGCTATTTTTCAGCCTATTTGTTCAGCTGGCTATGTTTCTATATCTCCTGGCCATTTATTATTATTATTATTATTATTATTATTATTATTATTATTATTATTATTATTATTATTATTATTATTATATCATCTTGGGGATGATATCACATCTGGCATCATAAATCTAACTTGGTGAAACGGAACAATTATTGTATCTATACTGATTATAAATTAACTGATGTTTTTCCTTCCAACATTGTTGATCAAGGCAAGGTAGAAAAGATTTTCTATTCAGAAGTCAAACATCACCTACAAAAGTACGTAAAATAGGTATAACCATCTCTGCTCCTTTAAGAACTAGAATTAAAGGAGAAAGAGTAAGTGTAGCAAGTTTGGGGTACATATTTTCAAGCTAGTAGAAGAGAGGAATACTGAAGATTTGGAAATTAGCAAAGATCAGAAGGAATGGACAAGTTGATATGAGAGTAAAACAGTCAAGTTTAATGAAGAAGTTGACAGAAAATCTGGAAAGGAGTAAGATCACTAGCAAAGATCAGAATATAATCAATTCTGCTAGAGCAATATCTCGAATAAAATTGACTTCACCAGGTAACACAAATAAGGATTTGCATTAAAAATCAAGGTGAGTTACCATCTGAATTAAGCAGAAACTAGAAAAATAAAATATAAATTATTTGGACAATCATTACACTAGAAGAAAAGTGAGCATCAAAATCTGCTTAAAATCAACTTATACAGCTACATGGTTGAATAAAACTGGGATTTTGTGTTGAGAGCATAATATTTTATAGTGCCCCAAATTGTCTACTCAAATCTTTGCTGGATTTACACTGTTCTGGATCTTTATTCAAGGTATATTCAGAACACTGGCAATGGTGAGGTGGGTGGATGAGAGGTTGAAAAAAAGATGGGATTGAAGCCCGCACCCCATTTTTTAAATTATAGTGCATAGATATAACACACAAGGAAATGGGTGGGGTTTCAATCATGTTGCAACTGCCATCTTGTCTTTTTTTACTGCAGGGTTCCCAGTGATGCCAAATATTGTAATAATTAAAGTATACCATAGCTCATCAAGTGAAATAATAATTTAATTTAATATTTATTACAGTTCTTCCTTCCCACATCTCAGAAATCCTCCATCAAGATTTCAATACACACATATATACAGTCAAGCTGTTCTCCAAAGCACCTGAGGGCAGGACAAGAAGCAATGGGTGGAAACTAATCAAGGAGAGAAGCAGCTTAGAACTATGGAGAAATTTCCTGAGAGTTAGAACAATTAATCAGTGGAACAACTTGCCTCCAGAAGTTGTAAATGCTCCAACACTGGAAGTTTTTAAAAAGATGTTGGATAACCATTTGTCTGAAGTGGTGTAGGATTTCCTGCCTAGGCAGTGGGCTGGACTAGAAGACCTCCAAGGTCCCTTCCAACTCTTCTCTTCTCTTCTCTTCTCTTCTCTTCTCTTCTCTTCTCTTCTCTTCTCTTCTCTTCCATTCCATAGATAGATAGATAGATAGATAGATAGATAGATAGATAGATAGATAGATAGATAGATAGATAGATAGATAGACAGATGATAGATAGATGATATCTGCACATTGATTATAGAACAAACAAAAGTATATGATATCATCAAGAGAGTAAAAGAATTGAAATGGAAATGGACTGGTCACATAGAACTGCAAAGAACTGACAGCAGATGGATCAAAGTAGTCATAAAATGGATTCCACCTGATAAAAAGTGCCCACAAAAGAGATCTAAAACAAGATGGATCTATGACATCAGCATGTCATTGCGGGCCCAATTGGCAAAAGAAAGCTCAGGACCGTATTGGTTGGAAACATGCAGAAGAGGCCTTCATCCTGCAGTGGATAAATAATGGCTAAAATGATGGTGACATACATTACATATTTTATATACAGTATTTTTATACATATATTTATTTTATATATTTATAATAAATACAATAGCATGTTTATAACCACAATGAGTCCATCTATATGACTCATCTCCCTGTTTGGATTAGAAAATTGCTTTAGCTTCTCTTGGCTTCACATCAAAGCACAGAAGCCAAGTTTTTCTATTATCAGCTTGGCACTGCTGGAATCAGTAAGGCATTCTGAAGTGTTTATACTCAAGTATACCACACCATATTGTGAACTGGTCAGAGAACACTGAAAGGACATCTGCTTGACCAGGATTTCCTTCATTGCCCCAGTTATGAAGAAATGAAAGAGAGGACAAAGGACCATGACAGCTGGGCCACAGTCCTGTTGATTTTGTAGTAATATGAAGGCAGTTTATATTCTGGTAGTCGTTTGTTGGAGGGATGCAATGGCTCAGTGGTTAAAGATGCTGAGATTGTCAGAAAACTGACAGCCTGAGTTTGAGCCTCGAGTGCTGCCCAATTGGATGAAATTTTGTCCTTCCCCCACCTCCTGCCCTTCAATTCAAAAGCATGCAAGTAGATAAATAGGTACAATTTCAATGGGAAAGTAATAGTGTTCTGTGTGCTTTGGTGTATAACCATGCTGGCCACATGACCATGGAAATGACTTCAGACAATGCTGGCTAAAAAAATGGAGATGGACAAATGGAGGTAACTGGACAGGAGAAAACTCCCTTTTTTCAAAACTTCTATGCAATCAGAAGATTAACAATATTCAGTAGATATGTTGTCTAGTCTCAAGATATACTTGATGAGATTCATCAATGCAGAATCAATATCATCTACTTATACAACTGAATGTATTGCTATGAATCACTTTCATAACCAATGCATTTGAGAAAGAGGCCTAAAATGTTGTAAACAAATGCATAGATTTTAAAATGCATCTTAAAACCATACTGCAAACACAAGAGAAAATCTTCGGATGTGAAAAAAAATGTTTCTTATAACCTGAAAATGACAGGGGAAAAGATCTGTGGAAGCCCATGAGATGCCAAATATTTGTTGAATTAATTTACCACCATGATAAATCCTGCTCAGTAATAGTGGGCAGTTTATAGTACAAAATAGTACAGGGTCACATAATAGTAATTGCAGCAGAAAATATATATTAGCAGAGGAAAATTTTAAAAAATTGGATTTCTAAAGGAATGGAAAACCTTTTATTATTATTATTTTAAAAAATTAAAAATCCCTTTATGTTGTACTGAAAAGACAATAAGGATCCTTTCTTTGTAGGAAGATTGTGGAAACAAAGCTGGATATCTTCTTGATAGTTTATGGTATTACATTGTCCCTCCGCTTATTTATTTTAAAGGTGCTAAAGACTATTCCTTTTCAGCAAGTTTTTGCCAGTTATCGTTTTAATGTAATATTGTTTTTTTCCCCTTATGTGTGCATTACTCTTACTTATATGTTTCCATGATTAAGACAGCCTATGATTATTCAATAGATAGGTTTTTCAGGATGATGCTGTATATAAGAGTAAGATGACATTTTAACCCTCTTTTTTTTAAACTTTCTCATGTTCTTGCTGAATTATACCACCAATTCAGATTCCTGGTGATCCAATAAACATCATTCCTCCAGGATTGTCTGCTACTATAACTTCTCTCAAAGCCTTGCTTGCTTGTTTCATTAGAGTTGGTATAGAAAGCAAGAAAGCCTTGGCTGGATTATTTAAGAATCATCACCTTGATAAAAGGAGACTGAAATGTTTTTTTAAAGTCCAGAGACATACAATGCAAAGTAACATTCAGAAGCAGCTCAGTAAGAGGCCATCCTGATTCGCAGTAATATAAGAAGGCAGAAGAGTTGTACACATATGGAAGATAGCTTGATGTTTTTATGTTTTGTTTGTTTATGTTTGTTTTTAAAAACCAATAAAAATTTTAAAAAAAGAAAAGAAAAAAAGAAGGCAGAAGAGTTGTAACCCAACCAGCCATGCAAGATTCTGTTATAACCGCCTATCTCAATGAAAGTAGATTTAGCCTTCTATGAAGTTGATTTCCTGATCTGGTCTAACTAGTGGGGTTGCTGAATGGTATTGAATTAAGTTGCCTGTTTCAATTGATTTTGATTTTTCCAAGGATGAAAATCATCTCTAGTTCATCTTGCCTGTACATTATGTATTACACATGTTTAAACTTTACCTTTATTATTGGCGTTTCCAGGAAAGTGTCTGCTTTTACTTTATATGCCAACTCAAGTGTGGGATCTTTGGCAACAACTTCAGATCCAAAGGGACTCTTTTCAAGGAGGACTCTCACTGAGTTCTACCAGTTACAATAAGCAAGACCTACTGAAATTTAAAAGTTAGGGTTACAATGAAATTCAGTATCCATTTAGAACACATTTATTCCCTAACACATCACATTGGAGACATTCTAAATTTATTTTTAGCAGCTTCCTACAATCCCATGAGGAGGGGTGGTTTTTCAACGATAATGAAAAAAACTTGCATCTGACTGTTTGCATAATAGTTTCCTGAAAGTTAATTAGTCTGGGAACCAGCTGTTACAGAAAAGCATCCATTTCTCTTTGTTCTGCCTCTCACAATCTTATGTTACAACTGGGAAAACCACAGCCTTGACAATTTTAAGATTTTGCTTAGATTCATCATCTCTTTATTGCATGTCTCAACTCACTATCTATGTAAACTTCTAAAGCTAGGGAGACAACTTCAACTATTGCTTCAGTGTTTATCTATTTGCAGTGGATTGGCCCTGCCTACTAACATAGTTGTTAGTAGGTAAGGAGATTCCTTATTTATTTCTTGCTTCAAGCTATTAGAATGGCATCATCAGCATATCAGTAGTGCTGATGACAACCCAGCAATTAAAATTCCAATTTCTATTTCTTTTTGTCAACACTTTTCATGATCTGCAGGTAGTCCTCAAGTAACAATGGCAATTGGGACTCAGATTGCAGCCACTAAGCAATAAAGTCATAAAGTGCAACATCACATGACTGCTTCATGATGGCAATCCAATCTGGTTGTTGATGTAACCCCAAGGTGCACAGGTCATTAAGTGGGAATCAGCAAGAGTCCCAGATAAGGAGTGCAACAGTGCCCCAAGAAGGTGGTGGAGGCCCTAGAAGGGGGAAATGGGACAACTTGTCACAGCCAACTTGCTGTGGCCAACTCGCCGTGGCCAACTCATCACAGTCAACTTATTGCGGGATAACTTGCCAGGGCCATCTCGCCATGGGCCAACTTGCTACAGGACAATGTAACAATTTTATTTAATTATTTAAAGTAAATAAAAAAATATTTTAATTTTTGCACCTCCCTTGGCATCCTTTCTTTAATGATTCTTTTCCACCATTTCTTTGAAATTAGTGTAACTCTTCTCCCACAGCAAGTTGTCCTGTGGCAAGATGGCCGTGGCGAGATGTACTGCAGCAAGTTGGTCATAGTGAGTTAGCCTGAGGTACACAGCAGTTCAGTTGGGGGAGAGGGGGCTGTGGAGTGGTGTGCTCTCAGGAAGCAGAGGGACAAAAGAGCATGGTACATGCAGTGGAAGTGAAGAAAGTTGGGTGGTGGGGAGACTTACATGGCTGCCAAACACCTGAATTTGGTTTACATGACTGTGAGGTGTTACAATACCTGGGACTTTGAGAATCAATTGTAAGTCCCTTTGTTTAGCACTATTATAACTTTGAACAGTCAATGAACTAATGGATGTTCAGCAAAAACTACTCATATTCCTCATTTAAGTTATATGCATATTCCTTTCCTAATTTTAAACCCTTTAATGCTCCATATTCTATTTGCTTTCATATAAATAAATTTATATCATATAAATTATTTAATAGACAAATGGTGTGGCTCAGTGCACCCATGTTTTTAAGAGCTATCCAGTTTATTGTGGTCTACACAACCAGAAGGACTTGTATAATTAATCAAGTAAAAGTAAACATATTTCAGGAACACTGTTCTCTTTTGCATTAATTATCAGATGTGAATAACATGATTTCTGATGGCTTTGCTCCTTCTGAATCCAATTTGTACAATTCTCACTATTGAAATCTGGACTGCAAAAACTTGAGCATTATTTTACAAACTAAAGGTTAAAAATTGTTTAACAGTAAGAATTTTCTTTAATGCTTCTCATTTTCATATTGAGTTATACTGATCTTTTCTATTCCTTTGGCTACAGCTATTTTTTTCAATATATGCTTAAAAATTGTAAGTAGCAATTTCATTGTATGATCTTGTATGATTTAAAAGGTTTTGCCCCTCTAACTTTCTTGTTAGTAATATAGTCTAGGTTTCACTTAATTTCACTTTTGGAATATCTTCATATGCTTTATTGATGCTGGCACCTTTTCTGTACAGTTCATCTATATATTCATCTCATATTTTTCTTAGATCTTTGGCTTCTTTGTCATTTATCGTGTTCATTTTTGCACGAAAGGTTTCCTTGGTTTCGGTAATTTTCTTAAATGGATCTCTCTCAGCTTTTCTACTGAATGTTATCCTCAATCCTTTGCAAAGCATATTTAAATATTACTTCATTTCTTGTCTTCCACATTTAGATTGCCAAATAGATTTTATTCCCTTTTACTTTCTGCTGTGCCCCAGTTTTCTCAAGCAGGACGCCATTTCATCTTATTTTAATTTTTTTCCAGCTTGTAGTATGTTTTGTTTGCCTCATCTTTAAATGCGGCACTGGCTGAACTTCAGAGTTGTTCAGGCATTCTGTCATATAATCTTTCAAATTTGCTATTTATGTTCCCACGTGATCTTATGAAATATTGCTGAGCTTGTATCTTTTTGGTCTGATTATTTTGTTTTATATGTTTTCTTTCATTTAAGCTGTCATTTTGCAAGAAGTTCACAATCAAAGCCGAAGTCGGTACCAGGTCAGGCATTGGATGAGACAGGACAATTTCCCCATCTGTCTTTGCAGAATACATAATTCAGCATGATTTTTCAGGCAGAACTGTATTTCTCGATCTTCTGCTTCATTTCATATAGCATGGCCAAGTTTTCCTATCATTTCAAATGCCATTTTCTTTTAAGTAGTATGCCATCATTTTAGGGTAGTGATAGTGATAAAATTAGATGTTACTGTGGAATGGATCAATTTATACTTCCTCTGAATGTGTGGTTGCAGCATAGACTTAGATGAGGATCACATTGATTGGCCTATCTTTGACTTGACTTGAGATAATTCTTTATTTGGGAAGTTGAACCTGAACACTGATTTTATCACCCTTTCATTAATTGAGATGGTTACTCCACGTATTTGATTTTTTTCCCCTTCTAATTGATTTCAGTTTACTATTTTCCAGAATATCAGTGTTTGGTCTTGGCATTTCTGTTCTGACATCCTGCACATCAACAGTTTACATATTTTTACAGCATTCAGTTTTCCTTTTGCCCCTAAGCATATCACTAGCTAGATGTCTTTTTGCTTCAATTCAAGGCATCATAAGCCATAGTGCTACTTATGCTTGCAATCTGTCCTTAACTCATGGATTTTCAAAAAGCTTCAGACTTGAGCTTCTGGGGTCATATTTAACAGATTTAACAGACAATTAGAATTGGAAGTGACCTTGAAGGTCATCTAGTCCAACCCCCCCACGCCCAAGTGGGAGACCCTACACCATTTCTGACAAATGGCAGTCCAATCTCTTCTTGAAAGTCTCAAGTGATGGTGCTCCCACAACTTCCGAGGGCAAGCTGTTCCATTGGCTGATTGTTCCCACTGTCAGAAAATTTCTCCTTATTTCCAGGTTAAATCTCTCTTTGTTCAGTTTCCATCCTTTATTCCTTGTCTGGCCTACAGGTGCTTTAGAAAACAGCTTGACTGCTTCCTCTCCATGACAGCCCCTCAAATATTGGAACACTTCTCTCATGTCTCCCCGGTCTTTCTCTTCATTAAACTAGCCAAGCCCAGTTCATGTAACTGTTCTTCGTATGTTTTAGTCTCCAGTCCCCTAATCATCCTGGTTGCTCTTCTCTGTACTTTTTCTAGAGTCTCAACATCTTTTTTATAATATGGTGAACAAAATTGAATGCAGTACTCTAAGTTTGGTCTTACAAAGGCTTTATAGAGTGGTGTTAGTACTTCCCTTGGTCTTGACTGTATCCCTCTGTTAATACAATTTAGGATTGCATTAGCTTTTTTGGCTTTTACTGCACACTGCTGGCTCATATTTAGCCGATTGTCCATTAAGACTCCAAGATCCCTCTCACAGTTACTGCTATTGAGCCTGGTTTCACCCAGTCTATATGTGTACTTTTGTTTTTCTTGCCTAAGTGTAGGACTTTACTTTTCTCTACATTGAATTTCATTTTGTTAGATATGGCCCAGTGTTCTAGTCTGTCAAGATCCATCTGGATCTTGAGCCTATCTTCTTGGGTGTTAGCTATTCCTGCCAGCTTAGTATCATCTGCAAAATTTGTAAGTTCCCCTTCTATTCCCTCATCTAAGTCGTTAATGCAGATATTAAAGAGTACTGGGCCTAAGACAGAACCTTGTGGCACCCCACTGCTTACTTCCCTCCGTGTAGACTTTGACCCATTAAAGACTACTCATTGAGTATGGTTTGCCAGCCAGTTCGAAACCATCTAGTGGTGGTGCTATCTGTTCCACTTTTTTCTAGCTTACTAAGAAGTAGGTGGTGGTCTACTTTGTTGAATGCCTTGCTGAAATATAACTATATTATGTCCACAATATTAGTCACTATGTTGAAGAATGAAATAAGATTGGTTTGGCATGATCTGTTTTTAACAAACCCGTGCTGACTGCTAGTTGTTACTTTACTTGTTTCTAGATGTTGGCAGATCTGTTTTTTTAATCTTTTCCAGTATCATCCTGGGTATTGATGTTAGGCTGATTGGTCTGTAGTTTCCCGAATCTGTTTTTTTTTTCCCTTTTTTGAAGATGGGAACCACATCAGCTCTTTTCCAGTCCTCTGGTCCAGTCCCCAGTGCTCCAGGATTTTTGAAAGATATGGTGCAGTGGTTCTGAGACGACCTCTGCCAGCTCCTTTAAAACTCTGGGATGTAATCCATCAGGCCCCGGTGATTTGTTTTCATCAAGATCAGACAGGTGTTCTCTTACTATTTTTTTTTTTTGCTTATTTTAACTTTTATTTCTGGTCTGTCTTTTA
>NW_020771597.1:0-12950 GCF_900518735.1 Pseudonaja textilis | reverse complement strand
TTGCACTCATGCTCTGGTTCAGCCTCTCATTGCTCAAACTTAACACTAGCCAAGCCCAGTTCCTGCAACTATTTGTTGTATGTTTTAGCCTCCAGTCCCCTAATCATCCTGGTTGCTCTTCTCTGCACTTTTTCTAGAGTCTCAACATCTTTTTTTTTCATGTGGTGAACAAAACTGGATGCAGTACTCTAGGTGTGGTCTTACTAAGGCTTTATAGAGTGGCATTATTACTTCCCTTGATCTTGATTGTTGATCCTGAGAAAAGTAGATTCAAATTCTAAATGATCACAATTGTGATCTTTCTCCTAATATTTCTAGCTCTTTTAAAAATATGACTGAATGAACAGAAGGGAGTGGGGGGTTGCTTTAGAATGATAATGAAAATTTGAAAAAGCTCCATAGAAGAGAAGAAATGAGGATGAGTTATATTAAACTTTGAATGGAAATTGTCACACAATGGTTTTGGTTTTTTTTTTAATATTGTTTGGAACAAATAATCATGGTAAGGAAGGAATATTGATATTTATTCTAAGGTCACATGTGATTTCTGAAACTTGCCACTCAGCTTTGGAGAATCTGTTATATCTATATCCAAGTTACTTTACTTCCTATAGCAAGAATAGACTGGAAGTTTAATCTTCTATTTCAGTAATGGAAATAGGGCAACGGTTTCCAACACATTTGAAGGTACCAAGCTATCTCAGGTAGGGCAGGCCAAATTGACAATACATACAGTATGACAATACATACAGTATCTGTAAGGAATGTTAGTCACCTAACAGTTAGTTGGGTTGGAAAATATATAAACTAGGGTAGACATTTTAATACTTCTCTTTAAGAAAATGCTAAAACTGTAATTGGGTATGGTTCCTCAAAAGGCCATAAGATGGAGCCAAAAACCTGAGTTATTTGGTCCTGTTCTGGTGTTTTCTGGAGAGTGTTGCCATTCCTGTATTGACTGTTATTGATCATCGTTATTCGTGGATTTGATGTAAGTCTGTTACTGAACTGTTTTTGGTACTGAACTTTGTTATTTGGATTATCCCTCGACTGAAAACTGACTGCTTTAACTGTGAATGACTTGGACTGCTTGTTTGGACTTTGCTTAAACATTTACTGCAAGTAAAAACCTACATTTTACTATACAGTGTACCTGTGTGCTGTTTGTATGTTATTCTTCACCACTCTCACTATGTCTCCCTGTGTGCGCTCATTCTCCTAACGGGGAATTACCTCAACACTGGTTATGGGCCCAGATCATACCAGGCTCAGATAACTGAGAGTTGGTGTGAATGCACAGTACTGTATACAGACAGCTGTTTACTGTTTAACTGTGGGTTTACTATCCCGGTAAAGATGGCACAAGACCCTTCAACAACCCGGTTGGATGGAACAAACTATGTTTCCTGGTATATGAAGTGCAGTCTACTTCTGTGTAGAGAAGGGTTATGGAATGTAGTTCAAGATCCACTGGATGTAAATGCTTGGGATCCAGAAAATGAGGACAATGCCAAGAAGCTTGCTGACTTTAAACAGAACAATGAATGAGCTCTTTGTATAATTGGACTAATACTGAGTGACCAGCAGCTAGTCCATATTCGTGGAGAAGAGTCTGCTGCTAAGTGTTGGGAGAATTTGAAGAGGATTTATGTTTGTGACAGTGTAGGTGCACACATACATCTTTCACGTAAACTGTTTAGAGCACGTCTTCTGAAAGGTGGAGATATGTTAGCTCATTTGAACTTCATGAAAAGAACTTTTCAAGAGCTACATGAAAAGGAACTGATATTTTCAGAGCTGCATCAAGTTTACATCATTCTTTCCTCATTGGATGAAAATTATGATGATTATGTATCTTCACTGGAAGTCCCGACCAAAGATGAACTGACATTAACTGACATAACTGGAAGGTTGTTAGAAGAAGCAAGAAGATGACTGGATAGGGACCAACTGAGGAAGGAACAACCACAAGAAGAGGATTTATCTTCAACTGCCTATACTGTTAGGAAATGTTTTTCTTGTGTTACCATTGACTGCAGTTTATATTAGCTTTAATAACATTTGCAATGTCTCTCCTTATTAGGAAGCAACTCACATATAGTTAACTTAAGGTTAAGTTGACCTGGTTAGATGAATTGGCAATAGTGTGATTCCTACTTCTTTAGGTACATGAATATGAATAAGAATCAATTCTATCACCAGATCAGAGCCATCCCTACCATTAGGCAGAGTGGGGGTGTCATGCCCCAGCATATAATTCTTATATAATGTTGTTGCTCTCTAGCCCCATCTAGTGGCTGCAGAGACAAATACCAAGTATATTATTTGAAGCTGACCCAACCCATTTTACCCACTCTCAAACACGTGCACGCTGGGAAGCAAGAGTCCATTTTCTTTAACATTTAGAGAAGGCAGAAGCACAAAGAAGAATCCACATGGCACATGGTCATCCAAGGACATACCCATATGCCACACACAAAGCATTTGGTGAGATTTAAGTTACTTGTATTTATTAATTGTTATGTTCAGCAGTAATTCAATACTGCCTATCTTGTATGTGGTTCTCATTGCATGTATTCCTATTTTCCCCAGTTTCACCGTATCCTGTTCTTTCAATAAAACATTCAGATCTACACACACAGTCTGTTTTATTGGAGGATAGGTGGGTTTAGCTGCATGTCGAGCTGCACACAGACTAACGTGTAGTGAGGACAGAACAGGGGAAGCATCCTCAGATGGCAGTGTGAGGGGGAAAAAAAAATGAGAAAATGATGGATACTGTTAAGGTAATTCCCCATTAGGAGAATGAGCACACAGAGGAAGACGTAGTGAGAGTGGTGAAGAATAACACACAAAAAGCACACAGATCTCTCTGTTATATAATTGGGCTTAGGAGCTATCTCTAGAGGAAGGTTTTGGACACACAGAGATGGTAGGTAAATAGGCAGGCAGGCAGGCAGATATAGATCAGAGGTGGTATTTAGCAGGTTCTGACTAGTTCTAGAGAACCAATAAAAGAAATTTTGAGTAGTTCAGAGAACTGGCAAATGCCACCTCTGACTGGCCCCACCCAGTGGTGGGATTCAAACAATTTAACAACCAGTTCTCCTGAACTGGTGCGAACTAGCTGAATCCCACCACTGGCCCGCCCCCATCTATTCTTTGCCTCCTGAGTCCCAGCTAATTGGCCGGGTCTTTTTTTGTTGCCCTACACAGGAGAATGAAGCTGGAAAGCAGGTTAGTGAGATGGGGAGGGAATGGGATTTTGTGGTAACCTTCCCCTGCCATGCCCACCAAGCCAAGCCATGCCACCAAGCCATGCCCATAGAACCAGTAGTAAAAAAAAAAAAGAATCCCACCACTGATATAGATCCTCTAGATAATCTCCCCGCCACATGCTCCCCTCTCTCATAAGAGCTCTAGAATTACAGAACTTGGAACAATTCATTGATCCCAATAGATTACTCGAGGATCCTTTGACTATGCCTCAGAACAATGCAACGTTCCAGGTCAAAGTGGAGGAATCAAAGAGAAGAACAATTCCCTTTTCTTATTTTTTATTATTCAAATCAAATAAAATCAAACCTTTATTATCAATGCACAACATGTAGACAATGAAATTGAAATGAGCCTCCCTTGATGCAAACATAAAATACATCTCAATAACAATACATGAAAGAAATAGAATCCCTAAACCCAAATAAGTAATAACTAATACACATTTCCATGTACCTATATGTATGTAACATTATATTATAATACACTGGTATGAACATGTTGCACATTACACTGGTCCCGCAAGTCTATCATATGAAATCTAACTGGTGTTATGTTGTGTTCAGAAGTCTGACAGCCCATAGATAAAAGCTATTTTTCAGCCTATTTGTTCAGCTGGCTATGTTTCTATATCTCCTGGCCATTTATTATTATTATTATTATTATTATTATTATTATTATTATTATTATTATTATTATTATTATTATTATTATTATATCATCTTGGGGATGATATCACATCTGGCATCATAAATCTAACTTGGTGAAACGGAACAATTATTGTATCTATACTGATTATAAATTAACTGATGTTTTTCCTTCCAACATTGTTGATCAAGGCAAGGTAGAAAAGATTTTCTATTCAGAAGTCAAACATCACCTACAAAAGTACGTAAAATAGGTATAACCATCTCTGCTCCTTTAAGAACTAGAATTAAAGGAGAAAGAGTAAGTGTAGCAAGTTTGGGGTACATATTTTCAAGCTAGTAGAAGAGAGGAATACTGAAGATTTGGAAATTAGCAAAGATCAGAAGGAATGGACAAGTTGATATGAGAGTAAAACAGTCAAGTTTAATGAAGAAGTTGACAGAAAATCTGGAAAGGAGTAAGATCACTAGCAAAGATCAGAATATAATCAATTCTGCTAGAGCAATATCTCGAATAAAATTGACTTCACCAGGTAACACAAATAAGGATTTGCATTAAAAATCAAGGTGAGTTACCATCTGAATTAAGCAGAAACTAGAAAAATAAAATATAAATTATTTGGACAATCATTACACTAGAAGAAAAGTGAGCATCAAAATCTGCTTAAAATCAACTTATACAGCTACATGGTTGAATAAAACTGGGATTTTGTGTTGAGAGCATAATATTTTATAGTGCCCCAAATTGTCTACTCAAATCTTTGCTGGATTTACACTGTTCTGGATCTTTATTCAAGGTATATTCAGAACACTGGCAATGGTGAGGTGGGTGGATGAGAGGTTGAAAAAAAGATGGGATTGAAGCCCGCACCCCATTTTTTAAATTATAGTGCATAGATATAACACACAAGGAAATGGGTGGGGTTTCAATCATGTTGCAACTGCCATCTTGTCTTTTTTTACTGCAGGGTTCCCAGTGATGCCAAATATTGTAATAATTAAAGTATACCATAGCTCATCAAGTGAAATAATAATTTAATTTAATATTTATTACAGTTCTTCCTTCCCACATCTCAGAAATCCTCCATCAAGATTTCAATACACACATATATACAGTCAAGCTGTTCTCCAAAGCACCTGAGGGCAGGACAAGAAGCAATGGGTGGAAACTAATCAAGGAGAGAAGCAGCTTAGAACTATGGAGAAATTTCCTGAGAGTTAGAACAATTAATCAGTGGAACAACTTGCCTCCAGAAGTTGTAAATGCTCCAACACTGGAAGTTTTTAAAAAGATGTTGGATAACCATTTGTCTGAAGTGGTGTAGGATTTCCTGCCTAGGCAGTGGGCTGGACTAGAAGACCTCCAAGGTCCCTTCCAACTCTTCTCTTCTCTTCTCTTCTCTTCTCTTCTCTTCTCTTCTCTTCTCTTCTCTTCTCTTCCATTCCATAGATAGATAGATAGATAGATAGATAGATAGATAGATAGATAGATAGATAGATAGATAGATAGATAGATAGACAGATGATAGATAGATGATATCTGCACATTGATTATAGAACAAACAAAAGTATATGATATCATCAAGAGAGTAAAAGAATTGAAATGGAAATGGACTGGTCACATAGAACTGCAAAGAACTGACAGCAGATGGATCAAAGTAGTCATAAAATGGATTCCACCTGATAAAAAGTGCCCACAAAAGAGATCTAAAACAAGATGGATCTATGACATCAGCATGTCATTGCGGGCCCAATTGGCAAAAGAAAGCTCAGGACCGTATTGGTTGGAAACATGCAGAAGAGGCCTTCATCCTGCAGTGGATAAATAATGGCTAAAATGATGGTGACATACATTACATATTTTATATACAGTATTTTTATACATATATTTATTTTATATATTTATAATAAATACAATAGCATGTTTATAACCACAATGAGTCCATCTATATGACTCATCTCCCTGTTTGGATTAGAAAATTGCTTTAGCTTCTCTTGGCTTCACATCAAAGCACAGAAGCCAAGTTTTTCTATTATCAGCTTGGCACTGCTGGAATCAGTAAGGCATTCTGAAGTGTTTATACTCAAGTATACCACACCATATTGTGAACTGGTCAGAGAACACTGAAAGGACATCTGCTTGACCAGGATTTCCTTCATTGCCCCAGTTATGAAGAAATGAAAGAGAGGACAAAGGACCATGACAGCTGGGCCACAGTCCTGTTGATTTTGTAGTAATATGAAGGCAGTTTATATTCTGGTAGTCGTTTGTTGGAGGGATGCAATGGCTCAGTGGTTAAAGATGCTGAGATTGTCAGAAAACTGACAGCCTGAGTTTGAGCCTCGAGTGCTGCCCAATTGGATGAAATTTTGTCCTTCCCCCACCTCCTGCCCTTCAATTCAAAAGCATGCAAGTAGATAAATAGGTACAATTTCAATGGGAAAGTAATAGTGTTCTGTGTGCTTTGGTGTATAACCATGCTGGCCACATGACCATGGAAATGACTTCAGACAATGCTGGCTAAAAAAATGGAGATGGACAAATGGAGGTAACTGGACAGGAGAAAACTCCCTTTTTTCAAAACTTCTATGCAATCAGAAGATTAACAATATTCAGTAGATATGTTGTCTAGTCTCAAGATATACTTGATGAGATTCATCAATGCAGAATCAATATCATCTACTTATACAACTGAATGTATTGCTATGAATCACTTTCATAACCAATGCATTTGAGAAAGAGGCCTAAAATGTTGTAAACAAATGCATAGATTTTAAAATGCATCTTAAAACCATACTGCAAACACAAGAGAAAATCTTCGGATGTGAAAAAAAATGTTTCTTATAACCTGAAAATGACAGGGGAAAAGATCTGTGGAAGCCCATGAGATGCCAAATATTTGTTGAATTAATTTACCACCATGATAAATCCTGCTCAGTAATAGTGGGCAGTTTATAGTACAAAATAGTACAGGGTCACATAATAGTAATTGCAGCAGAAAATATATATTAGCAGAGGAAAATTTTAAAAAATTGGATTTCTAAAGGAATGGAAAACCTTTTATTATTATTATTTTAAAAAATTAAAAATCCCTTTATGTTGTACTGAAAAGACAATAAGGATCCTTTCTTTGTAGGAAGATTGTGGAAACAAAGCTGGATATCTTCTTGATAGTTTATGGTATTACATTGTCCCTCCGCTTATTTATTTTAAAGGTGCTAAAGACTATTCCTTTTCAGCAAGTTTTTGCCAGTTATCGTTTTAATGTAATATTGTTTTTTTCCCCTTATGTGTGCATTACTCTTACTTATATGTTTCCATGATTAAGACAGCCTATGATTATTCAATAGATAGGTTTTTCAGGATGATGCTGTATATAAGAGTAAGATGACATTTTAACCCTCTTTTTTTTAAACTTTCTCATGTTCTTGCTGAATTATACCACCAATTCAGATTCCTGGTGATCCAATAAACATCATTCCTCCAGGATTGTCTGCTACTATAACTTCTCTCAAAGCCTTGCTTGCTTGTTTCATTAGAGTTGGTATAGAAAGCAAGAAAGCCTTGGCTGGATTATTTAAGAATCATCACCTTGATAAAAGGAGACTGAAATGTTTTTTTAAAGTCCAGAGACATACAATGCAAAGTAACATTCAGAAGCAGCTCAGTAAGAGGCCATCCTGATTCGCAGTAATATAAGAAGGCAGAAGAGTTGTACACATATGGAAGATAGCTTGATGTTTTTATGTTTTGTTTGTTTATGTTTGTTTTTAAAAACCAATAAAAATTTTAAAAAAAGAAAAGAAAAAAAGAAGGCAGAAGAGTTGTAACCCAACCAGCCATGCAAGATTCTGTTATAACCGCCTATCTCAATGAAAGTAGATTTAGCCTTCTATGAAGTTGATTTCCTGATCTGGTCTAACTAGTGGGGTTGCTGAATGGTATTGAATTAAGTTGCCTGTTTCAATTGATTTTGATTTTTCCAAGGATGAAAATCATCTCTAGTTCATCTTGCCTGTACATTATGTATTACACATGTTTAAACTTTACCTTTATTATTGGCGTTTCCAGGAAAGTGTCTGCTTTTACTTTATATGCCAACTCAAGTGTGGGATCTTTGGCAACAACTTCAGATCCAAAGGGACTCTTTTCAAGGAGGACTCTCACTGAGTTCTACCAGTTACAATAAGCAAGACCTACTGAAATTTAAAAGTTAGGGTTACAATGAAATTCAGTATCCATTTAGAACACATTTATTCCCTAACACATCACATTGGAGACATTCTAAATTTATTTTTAGCAGCTTCCTACAATCCCATGAGGAGGGGTGGTTTTTCAACGATAATGAAAAAAACTTGCATCTGACTGTTTGCATAATAGTTTCCTGAAAGTTAATTAGTCTGGGAACCAGCTGTTACAGAAAAGCATCCATTTCTCTTTGTTCTGCCTCTCACAATCTTATGTTACAACTGGGAAAACCACAGCCTTGACAATTTTAAGATTTTGCTTAGATTCATCATCTCTTTATTGCATGTCTCAACTCACTATCTATGTAAACTTCTAAAGCTAGGGAGACAACTTCAACTATTGCTTCAGTGTTTATCTATTTGCAGTGGATTGGCCCTGCCTACTAACATAGTTGTTAGTAGGTAAGGAGATTCCTTATTTATTTCTTGCTTCAAGCTATTAGAATGGCATCATCAGCATATCAGTAGTGCTGATGACAACCCAGCAATTAAAATTCCAATTTCTATTTCTTTTTGTCAACACTTTTCATGATCTGCAGGTAGTCCTCAAGTAACAATGGCAATTGGGACTCAGATTGCAGCCACTAAGCAATAAAGTCATAAAGTGCAACATCACATGACTGCTTCATGATGGCAATCCAATCTGGTTGTTGATGTAACCCCAAGGTGCACAGGTCATTAAGTGGGAATCAGCAAGAGTCCCAGATAAGGAGTGCAACAGTGCCCCAAGAAGGTGGTGGAGGCCCTAGAAGGGGGAAATGGGACAACTTGTCACAGCCAACTTGCTGTGGCCAACTCGCCGTGGCCAACTCATCACAGTCAACTTATTGCGGGATAACTTGCCAGGGCCATCTCGCCATGGGCCAACTTGCTACAGGACAATGTAACAATTTTATTTAATTATTTAAAGTAAATAAAAAAATATTTTAATTTTTGCACCTCCCTTGGCATCCTTTCTTTAATGATTCTTTTCCACCATTTCTTTGAAATTAGTGTAACTCTTCTCCCACAGCAAGTTGTCCTGTGGCAAGATGGCCGTGGCGAGATGTACTGCAGCAAGTTGGTCATAGTGAGTTAGCCTGAGGTACACAGCAGTTCAGTTGGGGGAGAGGGGGCTGTGGAGTGGTGTGCTCTCAGGAAGCAGAGGGACAAAAGAGCATGGTACATGCAGTGGAAGTGAAGAAAGTTGGGTGGTGGGGAGACTTACATGGCTGCCAAACACCTGAATTTGGTTTACATGACTGTGAGGTGTTACAATACCTGGGACTTTGAGAATCAATTGTAAGTCCCTTTGTTTAGCACTATTATAACTTTGAACAGTCAATGAACTAATGGATGTTCAGCAAAAACTACTCATATTCCTCATTTAAGTTATATGCATATTCCTTTCCTAATTTTAAACCCTTTAATGCTCCATATTCTATTTGCTTTCATATAAATAAATTTATATCATATAAATTATTTAATAGACAAATGGTGTGGCTCAGTGCACCCATGTTTTTAAGAGCTATCCAGTTTATTGTGGTCTACACAACCAGAAGGACTTGTATAATTAATCAAGTAAAAGTAAACATATTTCAGGAACACTGTTCTCTTTTGCATTAATTATCAGATGTGAATAACATGATTTCTGATGGCTTTGCTCCTTCTGAATCCAATTTGTACAATTCTCACTATTGAAATCTGGACTGCAAAAACTTGAGCATTATTTTACAAACTAAAGGTTAAAAATTGTTTAACAGTAAGAATTTTCTTTAATGCTTCTCATTTTCATATTGAGTTATACTGATCTTTTCTATTCCTTTGGCTACAGCTATTTTTTTCAATATATGCTTAAAAATTGTAAGTAGCAATTTCATTGTATGATCTTGTATGATTTAAAAGGTTTTGCCCCTCTAACTTTCTTGTTAGTAATATAGTCTAGGTTTCACTTAATTTCACTTTTGGAATATCTTCATATGCTTTATTGATGCTGGCACCTTTTCTGTACAGTTCATCTATATATTCATCTCATATTTTTCTTAGATCTTTGGCTTCTTTGTCATTTATCGTGTTCATTTTTGCACGAAAGGTTTCCTTGGTTTCGGTAATTTTCTTAAATGGATCTCTCTCAGCTTTTCTACTGAATGTTATCCTCAATCCTTTGCAAAGCATATTTAAATATTACTTCATTTCTTGTCTTCCACATTTAGATTGCCAAATAGATTTTATTCCCTTTTACTTTCTGCTGTGCCCCAGTTTTCTCAAGCAGGACGCCATTTCATCTTATTTTAATTTTTTTCCAGCTTGTAGTATGTTTTGTTTGCCTCATCTTTAAATGCGGCACTGGCTGAACTTCAGAGTTGTTCAGGCATTCTGTCATATAATCTTTCAAATTTGCTATTTATGTTCCCACGTGATCTTATGAAATATTGCTGAGCTTGTATCTTTTTGGTCTGATTATTTTGTTTTATATGTTTTCTTTCATTTAAGCTGTCATTTTGCAAGAAGTTCACAATCAAAGCCGAAGTCGGTACCAGGTCAGGCATTGGATGAGACAGGACAATTTCCCCATCTGTCTTTGCAGAATACATAATTCAGCATGATTTTTCAGGCAGAACTGTATTTCTCGATCTTCTGCTTCATTTCATATAGCATGGCCAAGTTTTCCTATCATTTCAAATGCCATTTTCTTTTAAGTAGTATGCCATCATTTTAGGGTAGTGATAGTGATAAAATTAGATGTTACTGTGGAATGGATCAATTTATACTTCCTCTGAATGTGTGGTTGCAGCATAGACTTAGATGAGGATCACATTGATTGGCCTATCTTTGACTTGACTTGAGATAATTCTTTATTTGGGAAGTTGAACCTGAACACTGATTTTATCACCCTTTCATTAATTGAGATGGTTACTCCACGTATTTGATTTTTTTCCCCTTCTAATTGATTTCAGTTTACTATTTTCCAGAATATCAGTGTTTGGTCTTGGCATTTCTGTTCTGACATCCTGCACATCAACAGTTTACATATTTTTACAGCATTCAGTTTTCCTTTTGCCCCTAAGCATATCACTAGCTAGATGTCTTTTTGCTTCAATTCAAGGCATCATAAGCCATAGTGCTACTTATGCTTGCAATCTGTCCTTAACTCATGGATTTTCAAAAAGCTTCAGACTTGAGCTTCTGGGGTCATATTTAACAGATTTAACAGACAATTAGAATTGGAAGTGACCTTGAAGGTCATCTAGTCCAACCCCCCCACGCCCAAGTGGGAGACCCTACACCATTTCTGACAAATGGCAGTCCAATCTCTTCTTGAAAGTCTCAAGTGATGGTGCTCCCACAACTTCCGAGGGCAAGCTGTTCCATTGGCTGATTGTTCCCACTGTCAGAAAATTTCTCCTTATTTCCAGGTTAAATCTCTCTTTGTTCAGTTTCCATCCTTTATTCCTTGTCTGGCCTACAGGTGCTTTAGAAAACAGCTTGACTGCTTCCTCTCCATGACAGCCCCTCAAATATTGGAACACTTCTCTCATGTCTCCCCGGTCTTTCTCTTCATTAAACTAGCCAAGCCCAGTTCATGTAACTGTTCTTCGTATGTTTTAGTCTCCAGTCCCCTAATCATCCTGGTTGCTCTTCTCTGTACTTTTTCTAGAGTCTCAACATCTTTTTTATAATATGGTGAACAAAATTGAATGCAGTACTCTAAGTTTGGTCTTACAAAGGCTTTATAGAGTGGTGTTAGTACTTCCCTTGGTCTTGACTGTATCCCTCTGTTAATACAATTTAGGATTGCATTAGCTTTTTTGGCTTTTACTGCACACTGCTGGCTCATATTTAGCCGATTGTCCATTAAGACTCCAAGATCCCTCTCACAGTTACTGCTATTGAGCCTGGTTTCACCCAGTCTATATGTGTACTTTTGTTTTTCTTGCCTAAGTGTAGGACTTTACTTTTCTCTACATTGAATTTCATTTTGTTAGATATGGCCCAGTGTTCTAGTCTGTCAAGATCCATCTGGATCTTGAGCCTATCTTCTTGGGTGTTAGCTATTCCTGCCAGCTTAGTATCATCTGCAAAATTTGTAAGTTCCCCTTCTATTCCCTCATCTAAGTCGTTAATGCAGATATTAAAGAGTACTGGGCCTAAGACAGAACCTTGTGGCACCCCACTGCTTACTTCCCTCCGTGTAGACTTTGACCCATTAAAGACTACTCATTGAGTATGGTTTGCCAGCCAGTTCGAAACCATCTAGTGGTGGTGCTATCTGTTCCACTTTTTTCTAGCTTACTAAGAAGTAGGTGGTGGTCTACTTTGTTGAATGCCTTGCTGAAATATAACTATATTATGTCCACAATATTAGTCACTATGTTGAAGAATGAAATAAGATTGGTTTGGCATGATCTGTTTTTAACAAACCCGTGCTGACTGCTAGTTGTTACTTTACTTGTTTCTAGATGTTGGCAGATCTGTTTTTTTAATCTTTTCCAGTATCATCCTGGGTATTGATGTTAGGCTGATTGGTCTGTAGTTTCCCGAATCTGTTTTTTTTTTCCCTTTTTTGAAGATGGGAACCACATCAGCTCTTTTCCAGTCCTCTGGTCCAGTCCCCAGTGCTCCAGGATTTTTGAAAGATATGGTGCAGTGGTTCTGAGACGACCTCTGCCAGCTCCTTTAAAACTCTGGGATGTAATCCATCAGGCCCCGGTGATTTGTTTTCATCAAGATCAGACAGGTGTTCTCTTACTATTTTTTTTTTTTTGCTTATTTTAACTTTTATTTCTGGTCTGTCTTTTA
>NW_020771596.1:0-12950 GCF_900518735.1 Pseudonaja textilis | reverse complement strand
CCCCCCCCCCCCCAACCTCACAGAGGCTTACATCATCTCCATCCAGGCATGCAACCACCAAGATAATGGGTTTTTTTTTTTTGGCTGGACCCCGATGCTACAAGGGCCCTGGGCTGGCAGGCTGATGTTCTTCAACCACCAAGATAATGCAGTTTTTCTTGGCTGGGCCCCGATGCCACGAGGGCCCCGACTGGCAGGCTGACCTTACCCATTGACGTTCTCCAAACAGGGGACGTTTGCCTTGGCTCCAGACCTGGTGGTCATTTGGCCTGCAGCCCACCGGGAAAGGGCTCCCTCTTTGTTTGGAGCTGGGCGAGAAAGGTCGGAGGCTTGGCTAAAATGCAAAACTAACAAGCAGGTGGAGAGAACAGAGGAGAAGATGGAGTCAGGAGGCCGTGGTGTCCTCGGGTGCTCAAGGGGTGATAAGACATCGCGGTTAGGCTCAAATAATGGCAACTTTTTATTCAAGAGAATTAGGAATGCAGATAAAAAAGTGAAATATCTTGGGATTTGGCTCATGGCAAAATGTTCTTCAATTAAAGAAGATAATTATGACAAATCGATACTCCAAATTCAAAAAGATTTAGACTGTTAGTGTTTGGGGATAAACCCCCTAGCAGAGTGTACAGCAGCAGTCAAGCCAGGCAGCCAAATGAGAGTGAGGCTGGGCCCTAGAGTATACACACACTCGAGACAAATACACTGTTTGTGGTTTAAATAGGTATTTAATTCATACAGAGATTAAGAATAGTCATTCAGTCCATATGTCAGAATCCAGTTTATCAATCCAGTTATCAGGTCCTTTAACAGTAAATACAATGTCTTTATCTGCTTGTATATCTTCTTCTTAAGTTACCTTTCTCTCAAGTACTAACGCTGAATCCACAGCTCACCAGTAAACAGTCCTTGTGTTCAGTTGAGCTTGGTATCTGGCACAGTAGCCTCCAAAGTAAGCAGATAGACCAACACAGCAGGCAGCAGACCTGGAACAGTAACCAGGTGCATGCAGAAGCAGGACTCAGACAGTTGCATCCAGAAGCCGGGGCTATTACGTTTCCCCTCCTAACTATATGGCTGCCTGCAACCGCACCCACAATGACATTGCAGTTTCTTGTGCTTAAAGCTATATAGCACTTAATCCTAGGTTCATATATTTATTCACCCAAATCCAGTTGGAGTATCCATATACCCAACATAGACAATTGGGCTAAAATACCATATTCATTGGTGGGGAGGATAGTGACCGTAAAAACAAATGTTTTACCAAAATTATTATACTTGTTTCAAGCAGTGGCAGTCAAGCTAGGAAGGAAATTTTTGGAGGATTTAAACGAAAAAAATAGTGAAATGTATTTGGCAGAAGAAAAAAGCCTGGATAAGTTATTGCAAGCTAGCAGAGCTTATCCTCTGCCCTGGCTTAATCCTACCCTGAAGGGAGGGGCTGGAGGGGCTGCCCCCCCCACCTGGAAACTCATTTGGCCTTTGCCCAACAGGTGAGTGAGGCTTGCAGGGAATTCCTGGGGAAATTGGACCCCCTGCACCCAAAGGTAAGGGGGGAACCAGGGCGACGCCGATTGCAAGATTCGCCATATTTTTATGTGTGCATTTGTTTCTGTGTGCATCTGTTCCAGTTATACTAATTTCACTCATTAATCCTTAAACGAACCAATCGGGCAACGTCACTACTTCTCAATCAGTCTTTCTGGATTTAGCCCCTTCCAGGGATGGAGTGAATGTTCTTTGTGAGAACATTTTATTTATTCTGAGATCAATGGTGGGCAGAGAGATGCCTGTGAGCCCCTTTGGTTTACTGCTAGAAAGGCAGAGAGGACTGAAGAGGTCCTGCGTCAACACATAAATTTTCTACGCCCGTTTTATAATTGCCAACGGAAAGAAGGGGCCCAGAAAGGAATCTGAAAGAGCAGTGCAGCTGTTTGGAATCGAGAGTGCATTCCATTCATATTTTCTTCAGGGATTGTAACCAGGCGACTGAAGTTTCTGCCGTGCAAAAATCTGATTGGAGAACATGATTGATGACTCTTGGCTACGGATGTGTTTCATTGGAGAATGTGAATTATGATACACCCAGAGGGGTGGTGGGTTGGTGCCCAGAGAGCCAACAGTGCCCCCCAGGAGTGTTAGGCTGAGCACCTGTGAGGGAGGGAGGACCACTCAACCCAGGAAGAGCAAGATGGCCAGCACAGCTGGGGATCGGGGACAGCTCCTTCAGGAGTGAAATGACAAAAAGCACAGAGAACTGTTTAGCTTGCTGGTTTTATTTACACTTTATTTGACAAACAAGGCTTGGCGTTTGCCCTCTGGCTGGCAGGAAGGCAGCCACCCACAGAGGCCCCATTGGCAGAGATGGGGTCTTCCTCCTTTCCCAACTTGTGGGGGGGGTTAGCTGGTGAGGGCCCGTCTCTGCCCGGAGTCTTCACTCTTCCGTCTTGAGTTTGAGGCCTTAGCAGGTTTCTGTGGAGGAGAGAAGAGGGAAGAATTGGTCATCCCGGGAGGAGGAGGAGAGCGAAGAAGAGGAAGAGGGAAAGGAGGAATCCATCTCTGATGTCCCAGTGAGCCCTTAATCTGGGCTTAGCATGGAAACATGAAATGAAAGAAACTTCTGCCCAGGTCTTCCCAGGAGAGCTTCCACTGACCCAGAAGGGGTGATTGCGAAGGACCAAAGGGTTACCTTTCAGGATGGGGCGCACAAACTCTCCAGTTATCCCCAGTGAGTTGGCAACTTGCCTGAACCTCGTCTCCAAATCCGGCGTTAGGATGGGTTGAACGCCTAGATGAGGCATGCAGGGAGGAGATGGGTGGGGGGTTGGTTGGAGACCTCAGGGATGAAGGGAGGCTGCTCTGGCTCCCCCACCCCCAAATTCCCTGGTTGAACTGCTAGGATGGATGGAGGGAAGGCGGGGAACTAGATGCACGGGAGGGAGGGGCTTCCCCTGGGGCAGAAATGCTGGGGGGGCAGGAGGGGGAGGGAGGATCGCCAAGGAGGTCCCAGCTGACACCCCAAGGGTGGTGGTGGAGGTGGCTCTTTGGGGCAAGAAGCAAAAGGAGTGGGGGGGTTGCTTTCCTGCCAGCAACGTTGGGAAGACCGAGGACAAGGATCACTTCTTACCAGCAAGTGCCAGGAACGTCTCTTCGTTGTTGGACCCCCGCGTAAGGTAAGCAATCATGTAGCTACAATAATCGACTTCAACAAATTGAACGGTGAAGGGGATCTCTGCAGATAGCGGGGAGAGGCTGGTTAGTCCTCTTTGGGGCAGGAACCCTGCAAGCCCCCTCCCACCGCCTGTCCCAGGAGAAGCCGCTGTCCACCCTGGGGGACCTCAGCACTGGTCCTTCTTTCCCTGCCTCGGGGAGAGGAAGGGTGCTTCCCTTGGGCAGGCGGATGCAGGCTCCGGCTGTGACCAGTGGAGCGGTTGCCCTGGGGGGAACTTGGGATGGCCAGTTAGGCAGGAAACTGTCCCTACTTCGCCAGCCCCTCGTGAAAACTCCCCAGTCAGAAAATCCAGATGGAGGCAGGAGGGAATTCCCCACTCACCTCTGTTGGCGTAGTAGCCAGGCTGGCCCCGTTCATTCAGTGCCGCCTGTTCAATCCTGCACTGACCATTCCTGGAAAGAAAAGGGAACCGCATAAACCTTTTGGGTCGGAGGGTCTCGGAGGGATCCACCGCTCACCCTCTTTGGGGGAAGGGAACCCTCGGCCAAGGCAGCCAGGCTGGTCCTTAGGGTTAGCTCCCAAAACTCACACAGGAAATCTAATTCTGTACTTCAGACCTCCATTTGATTGGGCCTCCAATCTGAATGGATGGAAATGGGTAGAAACCACCTGTCCAGTCGGAAGGTGGAGAAGAGGATACCAGAGCTTGGAAATCTAGGAAAAGGAGAAAACGGGAGCATTCGTTAGCGCTGAAGGCTCTGACCCGAATCCTGCCTGCCAGACCTGGCTAAACCATTTGTAATGAGAGCCAACCCTTGAAATACTGATGATATTCCCTAGTTGGGTCATGAAATGACTGCCAGCCACTCCAGGCAGCACCAGGGACCCCAGAGTCCCCCCACACAGGTTTATCGTCCACTTAGAGTTGGAAGGAGAAGAATTTCCTTCCAGGATTCCCAGCTCTGACCCTTCGGGGACTGAAGTTTTGCATGATGGGAATAACCAATGCGGCTCCCAGCCAGGAGACCCCAACCAAGAGAAGGCTGCCCAGCAGAAGCTTCATGGCTGCAACACTTATGCCCCTCTGGCTGCTCAGCCTCGCCCCTTGTCCCTTTTATCCTCTGGAGGTTCCTCCATGTGAATCCACCCTTGTCCAGGAAGCTTTCGAAGGAGGACGGCACGGACTGTTGATAGCCGTGAATGGGCCCCAGGTGGCTGCCTTTAAGAACACATCCGCATGGGACGTTCCCTGCAGAGAACGCTTGGGAGCTTCGCCTTCCCTCCCAAGCAGCCTGGGTGGGGGGGTCACAGTCACGCCCGGAAGATTTCCCTTGTGAGACCACCCAGAACCAGAGACGGTCACAGGCTCCAATGCAAAGGTTTGGTCCAGAGGGCACCGTAGGGTTTGCCAATTGCGCAGGGGCAGATAGGATGGCGCTCATGTCATTGCCCAGAGGATCCTTGGTTGCCCTCTCCCCTCTTTGGAAGAGCTTTATAACTCCCGCTGCCTCAAGAACATTTAAAACATCCTCAAAGATCCATCTCATCCTGGGCACACCGTTTTTGAACTATTACCATCTGGCAGACGGTACAGGAGAATAATAAAAACAAGCACAAATAGGCTGAAAAACAGCTTCTAGCCCAGGGCAGGAGCTCTGTTGAATTCTGCTGTGTAGTTGCAGTGTTGGTGTGGTGTCGGGGTTTTTCCATTCAATGCGGTGTGAAGGATGTGTGTTTGTGTTTATATTCATGGTCCTGATGTGCCCTGAAGATGGTGTTTGATTTCGTTGTACGAGGTGTGATTACAATAAACTAAACTAAACTAACTAACTAACACAAGAGGTCATGGTTGCAAGGATCCCCTTTGCACTGAGTCTTGTGATTCCCCCGAAGAAGTGCACAGATGATGTTGCTTACTTTGGTAACGAAACGTCTGCGAGGAAACAAGGAAGCTCAGAGAGCACGAAGGGCCTCACAATCTTCTCTCCTGAGCCCCAACACTGGGAGGAAAGACGGACCTCGGTTGGGGGGAGGATGCATTGCCGTTCCCCTCCCCTTTTCTGCCTCATCCTTGTTTGGGATGCTGCCCAACTGAGCCAAGCACGCTCCCTGGGCCGGGCCAGGCATGGTTTTTGAACCCCCAAGTTCCCAGTTTTGTTTGCAGGAGGGCATTTTCCGGCGGCGTTTTCCCGCCCTCCAGCTGCCCCAAATTGCTCTGTGACTCAGAGAACTCCACGTCCTTCCTCCTCATTTGCGAGGGCAGGTTGGAGAGTATTCTGTACTCTTCGTTTTTATTTATTTGGTTTGTCAATTGCTTACAAGATAATAGGTATAAGTAAAGACATAGTTAGGAATACATGGATACACGTAAGAAAAATAGAAAGGAACAATAGGATAGGGACGGTGGGCACGTTGGTGCGCTTATGCACGCCCCCTACAGACCTCTTAGGAAAGGGGTGAGGTCAATAGTAGACAGTCTAAGGTTAAAGTTTTGGGGGTTTGGGGAAGAAACCCCAGAGTCAGGTAGAGTATTCCAGACACTGACCGCTCTGTTGCTGAAGTCGTATCTCCTGCAATCGTTTGGTGTGGTTTACCTTGAGTTTGTATCTATTGTGTGCTCTTGTATTGTTGTGATTGAAGCTGAAGTATTCATTGACAGGTAGGACATTGCAATGTATGATTTTATATGCCATACTTTGATCGGACCGAAGGCGTCGTCGTTCTAGATTTTCTAGGTCTAGAATTTCAGGTCTGGTGGCCTAAGGTATTCGGCACCGAGTAGAGGAGTGGGTCAGCAGGCAGAGTGACCCCGAGAAGGGCTGGATCCCATGAACTTTTCCCCTTCAGGGGACCGGGATCCCACCCCTCAGAAGAGGCTCCCAGTTCACCCCTCTTTTCACCAGCCACCCTCATCCACTGCCCACCTAGTCCCCTCCATCAGGGCAGGGCCTGCGGGCAGTTTCCCAGGACAAGCAGAAACAGCCACTAGCTGTCGGAGGGAGGGGGCTTTGGGGCTGGGGTCTGTTCCGGAGCCCCTGGAGAGCTCCTTGGCCAGAGAGATCTGAACCTGTCCGTGCCTGGCACCTCATCCTTCCCCGCATCCCCTTTGGGGGTCAAAGAATTGAGGTGATTTTCCAGAGGAAGCAGTCCTGCCCTGCCCCCACGGAGAGGGTAAAAGTCCCGCAGGAACAGCCTGGGGTGGCCCAGTGGGCCAGCTATTCTACTGCCACCCTCCCATATTTTGCATACCTAACCCCTTTTTAAATTCAGGTCTGCCCCTCATTCCCTGCACGGGATCCTCTCCCACGCTCAGGCCACAAACCAAGATCGCCCCACAGGGCCAAAAGGCAGGAAATAAAAGTCACGCCGGAGAAAGGAGTCGCATTTCCTGAATCTTCTTTATTAAGATTCCTCCCTGGAATTTGAGCCAAGCCCGAAACACCCCCAACTGCTGCCCCTGGCCGTTTCCAGGCCTCTGCTCTGGTCACCTGCAAGGGAAAGGGGGGCAGTGAGTGAAGTCCCCCCTTTTTTTACCTCCCCCCCTTTTCATGCAAATCGGTAGGATTTAGCGTTGTAAGTGGGGTGACCCATCTTAGAAAACTCACCTATTCTTATTCGCACCTCACTGTGGGGGAGAAAAGGGGGCCATTAATGACGAACAGGATGAAAGAATACAAGATGCGATGCAAGGAATGGTCAATTCTTAGGTCATCTGCCCACCAATATGACTTCCCCCTCCCCTCCTTGCATGTAGACCACCCAACTGCACCCAATTTTTTACAGAAAATATATTCAGAAGAGATTTCAAGAAGTCCGTTCCCATGGATGGACTCTATTTAAATCTATCTATCTATCTGTCTGCCTGCCTGTCCGTCCGTCCAGGTTTGCCAGGAGGGATAGATGGAGACCGGCCCAAAGTCAACCCAATGACTTCTATACTTAAAGCAGGACTAGAACTCAGGCCTCCCACTTTCTAGCCTGGAGGCTTTAACCAAACCTGCTCTCATCTATTTGTTATTTTTCTCCTCTGAATTGCATTACCGGTTGGCTTTAAAACCACAATCTCATCGTCTTTGTAGCCGAGCTTGATGCATTCTTCTTTAAATTTCTCGAGCATCTCTGGATCCAGAGCTACAGTCCGACCTGTGGAGACAGAGAGAGAGAGGTGGGGTGTCTGCTGAATGGGGAAGAGGGGGAGACTCAAAGGGGGAAGGGGAGATTTTTTTCAGAAGGGGAATGGCGGTGGCAGGCTTAATTGGGAGTTTCCCACTGTGTCAGGATTTTGCCAGAGAAATAAATGCTGGGCAGACTCTTAACCCCGAGTCTTAACTTTTAGAGAAATGCACAAGAAGGGTTGAGACGATGACAAAGGGGATTCAAAGCCCATGCTCCCCCCACCCCTCCTTGCAGGGATGATGGACCTTGGGGCACCTACCGTGAAGGGTTGTGGCTTTCAAATCTTTGAACTTGATGGTGGACATGACGAACTCGCCCCAGACTTTCACTGACTCCACAGTCACATCTGTACGATCTGCCAGAAAAGGTGGGGTACATGAGTGCAGGAAGCTCAGGCAGACCCAAATCTAGCCAAGCTGGTGACCTTTTGGAAACGTTGGCAAAACAGTTGGCAAAACAGTTTATCTGATATGTTTCCAGGCTGTTTCAGGTATATTACAGGTAATAGCAATGCGTACCTATCAGAAAAGGATGTTGAATTAATGTAAAACCAAACTGCAGAACTTGCAATTTAAATAGAGGCTAACAGTAATATATCCTTCAGCTTTTATACTGTAGTAATTTTAGACGGTTGATGAAATGAAGGGTGGATTTTCTGCGGGGCTCCTAGGAAGCAGGGACAATGCCCCCCAGTGTAACTTTCCCCCCTGGACCTTTCCTCTGAACCCCAGAAATAGCAACTTGCAACTGGGATCTGGTGGGAAGACACCCCCTTTATTTCCAGCCTTCGGGCTCCTTGTCTTCTCCAAGAATGGAGGTGAATAGGATCTCTGCATTTCATGTACAGGCAACAATCTGAGCTGTTATTTCACCTCTTCCTCCTCCCTCCACCCCACCCCCCACTCAGTGTCTCTCTCGCACTGGGACCCTCCAGGAATCAGGGGAGTCCGTGTCTTCCCCGGAAAAGATAGATAGGCAGGAAAGGTTTATATTTTGAAATAATACGTGGCTTTAAAAGGTTTAGAATATACTTTAAGATATTTAAGAAGGAACAGCTGCAGTTCTTGGAAGGTCAGCCTCTCAGAATGACAGAATAACACAGTTGGAAAGGGACCATGGAGGTCTTCTAGTCCAACCCTTCATCATTTTAGACCAATGCCTGTACAATCTCGAAAACCTCCAGCGACGAGCACCCACGGCCTCTGGAGACCATCTTAATCTCAATCCCTCATTTAATTTTGTTGTACAAAGTGCAGTGACACTAAACTAAACAGGGGATGGATGGACTGGCCCTGCAGTGGCCCTGGGCCCCCGATGCCTTGATGCAAAGTGCGTCCCCCCAAAACAAACGTGCCTGAAGAGAGATGGTCCCAAGAGAGCCGGAAAAACACGTTTAGACTCTGTGTTCCCCCACCGTTCCCCACTTGGAAGAGATGCTATGGGGTTGCCCGCCGGTTCCTTCCCTGCGGGAGCTGAGGGCAAAGCAAGAAGGCCTCCCTGGGGCCCAGTTTTGATAGGGGACTGAATCAAGGAGCTACACACGGCAGCCTTTCACCAGTACAGACCAGCGGAAGTGTGATATTTTCCATCTTCTCCTTTTCTGAGCTGGTGTGTTATGTTCTTGCACCCCTCCGGCCTGCAAAAGAAAAGGAGGAGAGAGATCTTCCATTTGGAGTGAAAGGGGTGGGGGGTGCCTGCCCTATAGAACAGTGGCCACCAACCAGTGGGCCAGGGACCACTGGTGGTCCATGAAAAAAATGTGGTGGTCCAAAGAAAAATGTCCCCCCCGCCCCCAAAGCAATGAGTCCAGGCTGTGCAGGAACACAAAGCTGTGCCGCCCACGTGGCCTGCGGGAACACAAGGATTGCGTCGCTTGCATTGAGAACAACACAAGGTAGAGAGGGGAGGGGCGAAAGGACGGAGGGGGGAGGACTTGCCCCACTTGCCCTACGCGCCTGGCTTGGCCACCAGGCTTCTTCCTTCCGCATCTTTCTTCTTCTGCTTTTGGCTGCACGCAAGGAAAGCAGCAGAAGTCTTTCTTTCTCTCCCCCAAACTCCTCCAGAAATGAGTCTTTGGGACCCTGCAAGGCCGCCTGCCCCAAGAGGCAGTGCCAGCAAAGACTCATTTCTGGCGGAGTTTGGGGGAGAGAAAGAAAGACTTCTGCTGCTTCTGCTGCTTTCCTTGCATAAAGCCAAAAGTCTCTCTTTGTCTCTCCCTGAGAACAGAGCTGGAGACAGTATCCTGCGATCCCAAATAAAGAATGATTGATTGGTCAGAAAACGGGGTGGGGGATTGTCATGCAGACTTTTGGGGGGATATTCCCAGGATGTCTGCTGCTTTCTACAGAGACCCTGGGAAAACATCAGCAAGCCACCGCCTGTCAAAATTCATATTAGTGGTCCGTGGGATTTAAAATTATGAGTTTGGTGGTCCCTGAGGTCCAAAAGGTTGGTGACTCCTGCTATAGACAGTCAAAAGTCCCACCGCTGAACATTGACCTGAACTGGTACCTAGTGAGGAAGGTTTTCTACGTTGTCCAACAGATGGGAAGTATGACTAAGCAACGGCCATCTCACTTTCACTCTCCCTGGCTGAGACTTCTTTCCCTAGCAACAAGCCTTTGGGTTAAACAAGGCTTGTTGCTAAGGAAGCCATGTTGGTGAACGTTTCCATCTGCTCCAGGTGAGTCTAGCTGCACAGCCCCAGCCTCTCTTTCTGACATGTTAGCCTTTGGGGGCATCCGCCCACCTGGTGTCCTGCTAATTGGAGGCATTTCAGAGTCACAACTGGATCAAAGTATTCGCGTCAGTGGCTGAAGGAGCTCAACAGATGCCTTCACTTCACTGCTCCTTCAAAGCTAGTCGGGCTTTCTCCGGCACCGCCATGGGGCTCTCCCTTACTTCAAGTTAGCCTCGAGTTCATAGGAAAAGCCCTGTGTGCTCCTCCTTCAAATCTGCCTCAGAAAACCACCCTTCCGGACTGCTGGGCTCTCAGGATGGCCTTGTTGAATGCCCTAGAGTGAGTCCTGAGGGGCTTGGCTTGTGCTAGGGAACTTACATGGGGATGAGGGCTGAAATGATAAACACGTCTTCCTGTGGGCTTGACAGGTCAGCGACAAATGCCGTCATTTCACTTATTTGCCCCAGGTGCTCTGGTGAATCGCACGCAATGACAGAGCTCACCCAGCGACCCATATCCTGAAGCAGAAAGAGGGAAAAGGAACCACATTAAAGTCTTTGGAAGGGAATAGCCTGCTCCGTTTAAGTCTCTCCATTTAAGCTACTCCTGCAGCTTTGCAATTCCAGTTCCGGTCAAGCTGGTCCTGCCAAGTGAAATGCACTTGCTGCTCTCAAAAAATAGAATGGGGGCAACCTACTCAACGAAGCACCCGAAGGAAGGACCAGAAGCAGATGGAAAGTAATCAAGGGGCGAAGTAACCTAGAAGTAAGGAGGAATTTCCTGACAGTGACCACGGCTTCTCTCCAGAAGTTGTAGGTGCCTCATCACTGGCGGTTTTTAACAAGAGACTGGGCCCCCATTTGTCTGAAATGGGGATGGACTAGAATTTAGATGCAGCTTTCTTTGTCTTGTCCCACCAACCAAGGAGAGAACGTGAACACCGCTTCGGTTTGATTCACTGCAGAAAGAGCGTTTACAGGCCCCCACGCAGACCCAAACTAAAGTGTTCTCAGTCACAGGCTGAGGGAGAGATGAACGATGCAACCACTTTCTTCCCCAGTCTGGAGGGTCCTCCTCGAGCTAGGACAGCCCCCCTGGCTGGTCCTTTGGCCTACAGAGAGAAGGTGGAGACCCGTTGCAATTCACCTTCCGTTCTCTGCATCGGTGAATCGCTGTGTTTCACGTCAACTTCCACACTTGTGATTACAGTATTGGGGTCCCCTGATCAATCCACCCCAAGGCAAGCCAGCCCTGCTCCAACCACCTCGGTTTACCTGTTTCCTGGAGGTGCTGACTTCTTCCCATTCAGCCTGGATGGCACAACAGAGGGCGAGGCCCAACGCAAACAGCAAGGACTTCATCTCAATCAGTCCTTTCTCCAACTCAGCCGAAGAATATTCTGAGACTTAGGTGCAGGTGACTGGCATTTGCAGGGGCCCCTAATCTTATAGAGTCCCCATTCCCCCCCCCCCCCAACCTCACAGAGGCTTACATCATCTCCATCCAGGCATGCAACCACCAAGATAATGGGTTTTTTTTTTTTGGCTGGACCCCGATGCTACAAGGGCCCTGGGCTGGCAGGCTGATGTTCTTCAACCACCAAGATAATGCAGTTTTTCTTGGCTGGGCCCCGATGCCACGAGGGCCCCGACTGGCAGGCTGACCTTACCCATTGACGTTCTCCAAACAGGGGACGTTTGCCTTGGCTCCAGACCTGGTGGTCATTTGGCCTGCAGCCCACCGGGAAAGGGCTCCCTCTTTGTTTGGAGCTGGGCGAGAAAGGTCGGAGGCTTGGCTAAAATGCAAAACTAACAAGCAGGTGGAGAGAACAGAGGAGAAGATGGAGTCAGGAGGCCGTGGTGTCCTCGGGTGCTCAAGGGGTGATAAGACATCGCGGTTAGGCTCAAATAATGGCAACTTTTTATTCAAGAGAATTAGGAATGCAGATAAAAAAGTGAAATATCTTGGGATTTGGCTCATGGCAAAATGTTCTTCAATTAAAGAAGATAATTATGACAAATCGATACTCCAAATTCAAAAAGATTTAGACTGTTAGTGTTTGGGGATAAACCCCCTAGCAGAGTGTACAGCAGCAGTCAAGCCAGGCAGCCAAATGAGAGTGAGGCTGGGCCCTAGAGTATACACACACTCGAGACAAATACACTGTTTGTGGTTTAAATAGGTATTTAATTCATACAGAGATTAAGAATAGTCATTCAGTCCATATGTCAGAATCCAGTTTATCAATCCAGTTATCAGGTCCTTTAACAGTAAATACAATGTCTTTATCTGCTTGTATATCTTCTTCTTAAGTTACCTTTCTCTCAAGTACTAACGCTGAATCCACAGCTCACCAGTAAACAGTCCTTGTGTTCAGTTGAGCTTGGTATCTGGCACAGTAGCCTCCAAAGTAAGCAGATAGACCAACACAGCAGGCAGCAGACCTGGAACAGTAACCAGGTGCATGCAGAAGCAGGACTCAGACAGTTGCATCCAGAAGCCGGGGCTATTACGTTTCCCCTCCTAACTATATGGCTGCCTGCAACCGCACCCACAATGACATTGCAGTTTCTTGTGCTTAAAGCTATATAGCACTTAATCCTAGGTTCATATATTTATTCACCCAAATCCAGTTGGAGTATCCATATACCCAACATAGACAATTGGGCTAAAATACCATATTCATTGGTGGGGAGGATAGTGACCGTAAAAACAAATGTTTTACCAAAATTATTATACTTGTTTCAAGCAGTGGCAGTCAAGCTAGGAAGGAAATTTTTGGAGGATTTAAACGAAAAAAATAGTGAAATGTATTTGGCAGAAGAAAAAAGCCTGGATAAGTTATTGCAAGCTAGCAGAGCTTATCCTCTGCCCTGGCTTAATCCTACCCTGAAGGGAGGGGCTGGAGGGGCTGCCCCCCCC